>ML677386.1:9506364-9532384 GCA_007922305.1 Dermatemys mawii | reverse complement strand
CGCCCCCAAACTGGCTTACCTAATCAGCCGGGCGGGGGCCCCTGCAGTTCTCAACGCTCTGCTGGGGCGCACGTCTTCCCGCGCTCCGCCCAGCACCCTGGGCTGGGAGCACAGGTTTCCGTGGCTTGCCGTGCTCTGCCGGGCCCCCTGCCGGGAAGGCAGGGCCCCGGAGCTTGCCCCGCTGTGCCCGGCCCCCCGGCCAGGACCGCGGGGCCCTGCTGCTTGCCCCACTCTGCCCGGCCCTCTGGGCCCGGAATGTGGGGCTGCACGGCTTACCGCGCTCGGTCCGGACCCCTGCCGGGAGCGTGGGGCCGCGCGGCTTGCCACGCTCGGCCCCGCCCCTGGACCCCAAAAGAGGGGCAGCGCGGCTTGCTGCACTGGGCCCTGGGCCGGGAGGGTGGGGCCACTGGCCCTGGCCAAAGCTCGCGGGCCGGATAAAAATGGCTGGTGTGCCACATGTGGCCCGCAGGCTGTAGTTTGACCACGTCTGGATTAGACTAATAGATACCAATGTTCTGAGGCCCTTTGTGCTGAAACGCTACAGCACAATCGTAACTACAAGAACAAATCTTTTGTTTTAAAACAATTCAATTGATTTACAGCAATAATATAAAAACTCTCACATTTGAGCAGACTATGCAATCTGAGATGAAATATAAACCTGAAAATTTGAGTTTTATAATGAAGCCCTAGACACCTATTTCCATTGGCATAATAAATGTGAATTTTTTTTTTTACCTAGAACAGTTCACGTCTTGAAAGCCACTATGGTAAGACATAATTGCACAAAGGGTATCCATTCATTCAGCTAGTTCATTGAAAATAGCAGTGGGTGTAAGTGGATTAAGGTGTACTATTTTTCTAACATCCGATTCATGGAACAGCTCTTCAGTAAGGAACTAAAATGCATTGTAAAATATTGAATACACCAGACCCTCGCTATAGCCCATGTTGTTATAGCCCGAGTTTGCATACAGCATGATCGTTGCCATGGATCCCAAATTTAAATATTTAAATTGGGATCCATGGCAATGCATCCACCGCGTTAGCGTGGGACCATGCATGGATCCCGAACTCCGGGCTATAGCAAGGGTCCGGTGTACACTTTTGCTAATTTTAAAGGGAGAACTTTGTCCTTTTGAACAAGACTTCTCTCGTCTGATAATGTACTGTTTCATCTTGTGAAGTACTCCTTTCAGGGCTCCAAAAGAT
The DNA here is from genome assembly GCA_007922305.1 of Dermatemys mawii. Taxonomy (NCBI): domain Eukaryota; kingdom Metazoa; phylum Chordata; order Testudines; family Dermatemydidae; genus Dermatemys; species Dermatemys mawii. The sequence continues at coordinate 9,531,172 of ML677386.1, read as the reverse complement.
AGAAATGTACTGCATAGGGCAGAAGGGAGTTTTTTTTTGGCAAATGGTGAATTAGCTGAAAAGTGTAGTTTGAAGGAGGCCAGAACTATTCACTAATTTGTGTCAAATTTGGTGAATATTTTCAGCTGGGAAAAAGGGAGGAGAAATTCCAAACAGCTGAAACATTCTGTTTCAACACTTTCAAAATGAAACTTTTGAACTTCTTGTTTTGATTGGTCTAATTTGGGGGGGTCAGGAGAAAAAATTAACCTGAAATTCTTTTATAAATCAAGTTAGTACAAAAAAATAAGTTTCCAGGCTACTAGTTATTTGCACTTTAATACTCAAAATACTTTTCCTCACCTGTTAAAATTTAAATAAAAGGAAGGATAGTTCAATGTAGGGCACTAGTCCAGGATTTGGGAAACTTGTGTTCAGGTTCCTGTTCTGCTACAGACTTCTTGTAGGGCTTTGAACATTGAGCTTTTCTGTGCTTGAATTCATATCTGTAAAATGGGGATAATAACACTTCTCGGCATCAGGGGGGCATTGAGAATGTTACATTAATGATTGTGAGATACTCAGATGCTGGAATGATGGGAACCATGTAAGTGCCTAAGAGAGGCCAGTTATCCATAATATGAATTAAGGATTTTTGTCTCTGTTTATAAACAAATGGATTCAAATTATTTCATATATGCAGCAGCTTTTAAAAAATAAACTCAACTACTCAGTAATATTAATACCACTTAGCAATTTGACAGCACACTTCATCAGTAGATCTCAAAGCATTTTCAAAGGAGGCCAGTGTCATCCCTATTTTACAGAGGGGGAAACTGAGGCACAGAATGGCAATGACTTGCCCAAAGTCACCCAGCAGGCCAGTGGTAGAGCAGCGAATAGAGCCTACATCTCCTGAGTCTTAGTCCCGTGCTTGATTTGCTAGGCAACACTGCCTTTTTTATATATTACTCTTCTACAGTGTATTAGCTTGAAGAAAATACAGACACATTGTTTTAGCTTGTGAGATTTTTAATGCAAGGATATCTGTTTGGCATATTATTGTAAATTACCATATATGCTGATAGTGCTGTATGGTGGCATGGCAGCACCTCTATGGTTAAGGTTGTATCATGACTTCTGTTTAAAGGTTGCCTTTTCAAACTTGTCTAAAATCAACATGGTTAGTCAGATTCCTTTTTAAATTTGGTGTGTCTCTGGAGAATGCAGGGTAGGGTTAGTGACCCACATTCAGAGTCATTTGAGCTAGGATTCTGAAGATATAAGCCGTCACCCTTAGCAGTTCTTAAAGAAGATTTTGCAGGGGTTTGGCTACACTGCAATAAAACACCTGGGGCTGGTCCATGTCAGCGGACTCAGACTCATGGAGCTCAATCTACTAGGGTATAAAATTGCAGTGTGGTCCTTTGGGCTCAGGCTGGAGCCAGGGCTCAGGGATCCTTGGTTCCAGGCCAAGCTCTGCGAGCCGAGTCAACTAACTCAGATCAGCCGTGAATATTTTATTGCAGTGTAGACATACCCTAAGTGTCTTTTGCAAAGAGCTAATGATAAAACTGTTGATGTGCGTCAAAATGTTTTCTATCTGTCAAATCTTACTCAAGATAGTGCATGGCACCGATCAAATCTTTCCGAGACCCAAATTGAAAAAGGTATTTTATAAATGGCATGTGCACTCTGTAAAAATGTACAATACTGATAAATCACTAGAGGGTTTCTATTCCCACCCTTTTGTATGCTTCAAAGCTTGACTGTTGTAAGTGCTTTAGAATTCAAACTGTTACACCAAATTTCAAAGCAATCCGGGTGTCTCCTGGGATCGTAGGGTAGGGTTAATGATACAAATTTGGAGTCATGTGACTGAAGGGTTCCTAAGTTAAAGCCCCCCTAAAAAGGTTTCCTTCTACTGTTAAACTGAGAGGTACTAATGAGTGGATGAATCACAGATCTCACTGAGATTGACTGTGGAGGTGGAGGAATGGAAGGGAAAGAGGGAGTGGGGCTGCAGTGTGGGGTGAAAGTTGTAGGGGATAAGTGAGAGTGGGTGCTAGGGAAGAGAGGTTGGGGAGAGTGGAGGAGTGGGGAAAGGGAATGTGGTGGAAAATGCCAGGGGAACTGAGGGGGCAGGAGCAGTGTCAGCCTCCTGTGTGTGCCAAAATCTAGGGAACTCGTGCTCCTCTAGTGGAGTCTGAGTCCTCTTCACCTCCCTCAAATGAGCTCAGATATTTGGGCCTTGCCCCCCCTTTGTGTGTCTGAGCTCCTCACACTGCTCCACATTGTGTGTTGGGATTTGGGGACCCATATACAGGGGGTTAGTTCCCCCCCGCCACACCTCACGTGAGGCAGTTTTTGGAAGATATTTCCCTTTTGAGTGGGGAACTGAGAGTGGGCATTTTTCATATATATCGGTCTCTAAAATTTTTGGGAAGGGAATGGGAGCATCTGTTGAGATGAATGGAATAATTCATATATCTCAGAACTTTTGTTTCAGGTTGTACTGATCTCCAGTTGTGATCTCATTCAGCTGAGAATGTCACATTACCCTGGGTAAACCCCCCCACCACACTCCTTTCTTTTTGTCCTTGAATAGCATTAGATAGAATACTATGGGTGAAAGTGAATGGGTTACAAAAGCAGGTGAAGAGCTTGTACATTTTCAATAGCTGTGAGGTTGGTAGAGTAAAGGTGTATGTGTGGGGGAGTGTATGTATTAATGGGATGTATTAGGACATTTCTGAAAGAGGGCAGAGTTAAGGTTGCATGGAAAACCTTAACTGCATTTCCTGATTTTTCAGAAGTTTGAGGTTTTGCCCAACCCAACTTTGTGCAAGAGAGCAACTTACCACCAAACAACCTTAATTCCGTGTTATCATAGTTATTTGCTGCTGAATAAATATTTGACACCGCAGTTACCTTCAGAAGCCGTGGGGAGCAATTGCTGCAAAACTGCTTAGGCCTGGACTGGAGCATTCTTAGTGTCCTCTGTGAGGATGGCACATTCTCCATGGAATTAGAATGTCTGGAGGATTTGGGTCTCTGTTTTTAACAAGCCTCTACTGAACATGTGTAAATGGTGATTTTCAGAGGTTCAGAATTCAGTCTAATTTGGATAGATTTTCACAGGGACATCAAAAATTATCCTGTCACATTTCAAATCCCTGTTCCAAAGCATGGAAGTGTTAGAGCTTTTCAATGAAACAGTTGTAAGAACTGGTTACATTTGTAAAACCATATTTTCCTTAATCTATTTCTGAGAAAAAGGTTAACAGTTTTTGTTGAAACTTCTGCCGTCCTACGCCCAAAATAAATAAAAATAAATTTGGGCTGAGGCAGAGGTCCAACATGGCAAACTTCAGTTTGAAAGGTTCAGGTCTGTCAAATTTATAAGCAACTGAAAAGTGTCAGACATCACTGCTAATGCTGCCTAGAATGTTTATAATTTTACTATTTACAGTAAGACTCATCATGTGTATGATCTTCTTTGATGCTGCCACCTTCTTCCCACACATCAAGGCCGTGTCCAAATCTTACCATTTTTTTTTCCTTTGTCATGTTTTGAAAATCCAGTCCTTCCTTTTCTGGAATCTAAAACTCTTGTCTATTCTCTGGTAATATTGACTATTACAGCCACCTCTTTTCCTCCATTGTATTCACATCCGCTCCCTCCAGTTCCTTCAGAATGCAACTGCTAAAATGAACATTACCTTTTTTTCTTTTCTTTTTTAAAAAAAGACTGTCAGTGCTACCTTCAAATACTTCTGGCTCACACTTAATTACTTGTTCTTTCTTTTAAGGACCTGCCTAACTGAGCCTGACCTATATATCCAGCCTGGCCCAGTAATGCCAGTCACTGGGCCAGGTTCTTCCACTTCTCTCAACTATGTCCATAGTTGATTTCAGCTTTTCATCCTTCTGAAGTAAATAGTTCAATGTATCTTGTGCGAGTGTGTTTCAGACGAGGTCCTTTAAGGCAAAACAAACAAAAAGACCAACCAAGGCTGTGTCTTTCAGCTTTGCATGGATACTAACTATGGTCTAGCATTTAAAATTGTTGAAATGCTAACCCTGTTGTTCTTGGCCAAAAATTTCCTTTCCTTTCCTTCTTCCCCCGTTGGCTGCCACTCTTCACTTAGAGACTGATACATTTTGATGATGATTACAATTTACATAAATACAACTTAGAGATCTTTTAAAGATGAGGCATTATATGAAGTATCGTAAACTACTTGAATTTAAAGAAAATATACTTTTAACATGACTCTCTCATCAGAATATTCTAATATGCACATTTACAACCTGCTTACAGTGAAACATTCAAGATTTATGGGACACTAACGCATATAGAACAAGAATCAGAGGGGTAGCTGTGTTAGTCTGGAATTGCAGAAGTGACAGAGTCCTGTGGCACCTTAAAGACTAGCTAAAATTTTAGAGCATAAGCTTTTGTGGGTTAATACCCACTTCGTCGGATGCATGCAGTGGAAGTATCCAGGGGCAGGTATAAATAGGTAGGCAAGAACGTACTAACGTTGTTATCTCCCACCTAGTTCTTGCCTACCTATTTATACCTGCCCCTGGATACTTCCACTGCATGCATCCGACGAAGTGGGTATTAACCCACAAAAGCTTATGCTCTAAAATTTTAGCTAGTCTTTAAGGTGCCACAGGACTCTTTGTCACTTCTGCATATAGAACAGCAATTTCTCTCCGCACCACTTCCCCATAAAGTGGCAATGTATATGATAGGATCCTCACTGGTTTACTTCCCTAAAATTCACACCGTTTACAAGAATCTGAGACTTTCTAGAGATCCTTAGGGCTTGTCTACACTTATATTTTATAGCGCTCTAACTTGCTGGCTCAGGGTTGTGAAAAATCACCCCCTTTCCACCTCTCTGAGCACAGCAAGTCTGAGCACTTTAAAGCGCAGTGTGGACAGGCTCCAGTGTCCAAGCTTGGAGCTAATCCCCTCATGGAGGTGATTACCAGATGAGTTGGGAGAGCGCTCTCCCAGCGCTCGCATGTGACCACACTCACACTTCAAAGCACTGCTGCTAGAGCGTTCCCGCGACAGCATTTTGAAGTTTCCAGTGTAGACATGCCCTTAACTACTATAATGATGGGGACAGAAAGGAGATGAAAAGAGCAGAATGAAAATCTTACGCACACGCACCCCCGAATTTTGTTTAAGCAATTGACATTCAAGATCTTTCCATTAGATAAAAGAAATGCCAGTCTATAATGATATAATTTAGATGTATTTCCCCCATGTTTTCAGTTTTAGACATTACTTCTCAGATTTGCTTAAACTATATTTCTCTGCTGAAATCAAAACAATGACTTAATGAAGTTCCTGGTTACCAAGAATTTATTTCACAATGAATGCCAAAGGCCCAGATTCCATGTCAGTAATCTAGATTTTGGGTTGAATGTTGCATAATCTCAATTTTAAACATTTTAAATTCCAAAACAGGTCAATATGGCGCTTTCTCCATAAATTATTTTATCCAGCCTTTATTTGTAGTATTATGTGGAAACAGGGTATGATGAAATGAAAGAGTATGTTTATAGGAATTCAGAGTCAGGTAAGTAAGTCTGTATATCCTTGCAGTTTCAGTTGAACAAAGAAGATCTGTCAGAAAATTTAATGCTATTTTGTTGATGGGGTGATGTATGAGAATAAGCAAAAACTCAAGAAGTGAGCCTCCCTTTGTGCAGAACTGTCACTGCTGCCACATAGCTGATATAGACTCTTTTCAGCTGTCACTTTCAATACAAAAGAGAGAAGCAGCAGGGTTTGGATGCTTATTCCCAGTATACTAATCTGATTGTATCTCTCTAAAACCAAGCTTAATGTCTGCAAGGTCATCTATTGTTTTTTCTCCATCATGATGGGAAGGTCTGGAGTTTTGACTTTTCTCAGAATTGTATGAATTCACTTTTAACAATGAAGGCCAAACCTTAGGCATCTTTTTGCATCAAGAACAAAGTAGTATCTAATGTTGTTCATTATATATCTTGAGGGACAAAGACTAAAAATTGTGTAACAATGTGCATGACATTGTTTAAACCTTTCAAAACTCCTGAATGTGCATTGGGTAGACTTTTGTGTGTTGCTTATATCCTATCTAGCCACAGGAGCGAAGGATTAATAGCTGAATATATATAATAATATGTCAACAATAAATTAAATGTGTTTGTTCTCAGTAGCTAGCATCATTGTCAGTTATTCCACTGTGATAGATGTGATTTTGTGGAGGAACTTTAAAAAGCAAATGCTGCCCTCCCCACCCCCAATCATTGTTCCAAACTCAAATGACTGCCAGTCATTGCTGAATCCATGTGTTTTAAAGGAATACAAGGGGAAAAAATAAAGACTGTGGGCAATAAGATCCTTGGGTCAATACATTATATCTCAGTATATGTATCCCTTAAACGGCTGCAAGGGTGTGCATGCTAAGCATGTGCCCTGCGCCTCTTTGTGCCTTCAGATGAGTGGTAGAAAGTGTGGTACCATCTAGATCTCTCTCCAGTTCCTTTTCAGCACCTGTGGCTATGAGCTAGGGCTTTGCCAAACTGTGTAGTGACTTCTGTGTTTGTGTGGGCAACTGAAAAATAGGATGAGAACTAAAAGGTCATATAACACACCAGATCACACACAATTTCTGTTTAAAAGGACCCAACTTTACTTTCACTTGTACACAAAAATGCAGAAAGTTGTCAAAAACTAGGTCATTGTGGATCAGAGAAATGTTCCTTTTTGGTTTTTTTAGCTAGTTATTCTTTGCACTAAATAGACCATGGATCAGATTCTCTTCAGCCCATAGCGATCAGGCTCATGAGAGATCTGTTCATATTTGAAACTTCCCATTAGGTTTGGAATTGTGTTCCGCCTCCTTTTGAGCCATCTGATGCCTGTGAGCTCGCTTTAAATGAGACTTTTGTTCCTGGTGGCAATGACATCCGTTCACAAACTGTGAGCTTTAGTGACTGCTTGGTCCTACCCTAATTTTTACAAAATGAGGTACTACAGGCTAAATCCTCAGCTGGTATAGCTCAGCACAGCTCCATTGAGCCCTATGAATTCCTTAGATAAAAATAGGATCATGTTGTGGATACCTCAGATTCCTTGAAAGTCAGTCAAAATTGTACCTTGAATATTTAGTGCTGGCAAGTATGTTTCTCCTTGCATTGTATGGCCATTTAGGGTATGCCTATACAGTAACTGGGAGATGTGATTCCCACCGTAAATAGACACATGCTCGCTAGTTCTGCTCAAGCTAGCATGCTAAAATTAGTAATGTGTCTGTGGAGGCTTGGGCTATCCACCCAATTACATACTCAGGACAGTGGCGGATTTAGACTTAGTTGGGCCCTGTGCTTGGCTTCATTTTTGGGGTCCCTCCGTGGGACTCAGCCAAGAAAAAGAACATTCTCTCATCTCCCTCCTGCCCCTGTGTTCATTCTTTTTTTCTTCCTCCTCCTCCTATAAGTAATAGGAAGTAAATGAAAATAAAGTGAGGAACATTGAGGGGGAGTAATAGGAGCCTATATATGAAAAAGACCCCAAAATCAGGATTGTCCCTATAGAATGTGATCACCCTACTTGGTCAGGTGACTTGGTCTCAGGCCCTGGGCTGAAAAACTGCTTTGTAGACATTCAGGCTTGGGCTGGATTCTGAGCTCTAGGACCTGTTAAGGAGGAGGGTCCTAACTCTGAACTTCTAATAGTCTTTTTGATGGGATAGCTTGGTGATTCTCTCTAGGACTGTGAAAATAAATTATTTGTGGTACTCTTTCCCCTGTTAGTGCTTTCTCACTACTTTATGTTGTGTGGATTGTTATAACACTACTATTTATTTTTCCTACTTGTATCTTTAATAACCTTTCCATGTGCAACCTTTCCATTGCAACCTGCTTCTTGAGAAGAGAAAAATATTTACAGGTTATCTTATTCTCAAAAGTTTTTAGTTCCTTGCAGAATGAGGCTTTTATTTGTTTTGACAGGAACTGATGGTTGGGGAAATTATTGGCCTTTGTGGTTAATCAGGGCACTAAATGCATGCCACCAGCTGGTGTGATGGTTTAATGCTTAGCGTTTTCAACTTAGACAGTCCATCCCAGACAAAGGAAGGAAGCTCAAGCCCAAGACTGGAAATCTATTATAACGACTAATGTTGGACAAAATTATAGAAACAGAATTCTTTAGCTCTGTTTCAGATCCAATATGGCATAGAAAACAAAAGCTTTGGGGAAATAATTGCAGTTGTCATTTTTTATTGTTCGTTCATTCATTCATTCATTAAGATAATGTGGATTTATTGAGGAATTATTCTGAGTAAATGAGAAAATATTGTATGTGGGAAAAAATGTTTTCTGATGCCTAGTGTTGCCTTTAGATTTATTTTGAACCTCACAGACAAGTATGTTCAGAGCTCATTGGAATAAGAAATGTGATCTAATGAAGGTGATATTAACATAACTTGCTGTTTCTGTAGGGTCTTGAATAACTAGTGAGGATGTTCCATGGGGGTGTAAATTCCACAGGATAGGGATTTTTTTTGTGTGTATGTAACCTGTAGTCACTTCTGTGGCACGATGTTCTTTCTAAATAATTTGTATGTTGGAATGTAATGAGTTGCCTTTTGATTAACGTACTATTAAAAAAAAAATCTTAAGACTGATCCTTTTTCCTCATTATAACTGTTGGAGAGCCACAACAGTGTCTTAGAATTACTGGGATATGTTAAAATCAGCAGCAGATTTTCTTCAAATTCACAAGTACAGAGATTCTCTTCTAAAGATGGAAGGAAAGTAATTGGACATGGCATACTGCAAAGCAAAATGTTATCATTGCTAATTATTATGATTTAAATCTGTGTTGTATCTATTTTATTTCAGACAGTAGGAGTCTACTAAATATTAAATATTAAAGTAAAAGTCTGCTAAATATTACTCTCGTTTATCATCAGTACAGCAAATGAATCTCAGTAGTAGTAATAACAGAAATTTTTGTTTTATAGTAAGTAGGCAGGAATGGCAGTGTCTTGTTCATGCCTTAAGTAATATTTGATGGCATTGGAAGAATGCCAATTTCTTTTTCCTTCTACATATAGTTCACACCCCCTGTTCCCCATATTAAGCTGTTGTGTGTCCCTTTGGGGATATTACTGGTTTAGTTGGCTAGTTGGCTTATTTAAAAATTTCTGTATCCATATCTCTTCTTATGAAAGCACACAAACAATGTAATGTTAAGTATCTAAATGAAATCCTTCTGCAGTAATGGTAGGGTTAAGAATTAGAAGCTGAATTTCTGTCTACATAGGTCTTTCCACAAAAAGAGAACCGAAAAGAGCACATCTGTCACATTCAGAAGAGGAAGCAAAACGAGGCTGATCTCCTAACCAGAAAGTAGGTTTTAGTTTCAAATTATTCTATGGAAGGTTTTTCTGAATCCATCTGTTTTTAAAAGATGACAGAGTTATAGTCATCTGTCAGCACCGAATGCCCTTTAGGGTTAACCCAGGTTGATAGTAGGAATCTCTGCTTTCCTAGCACCAGCCCTGTGAGAGTCCAAACAGCAAAGATATATGACAGATTTTTCTTGTTCATTATCTTTATCCTTCCTCCATAATTCAAACTGATGAGCTCTTTTGCACGTAGTCTCTTCATGATGTGTGAAGGGGCAATTAACAGTCTTTGTATCGTGATGTCCCATTTAGTTTTGATAGCCTTCTTAATGAGGAGGAGATGATCCCTTCTGACAGTTCGACAGTTACAACTAAAAAATGTTTGGCCTTGCAAAACAAAAATTTAAGTATTACTTTCTAGCACATGATAAAGATGTGAGATTAATGCATACAACAATTTACGAGGATTTCATAAAGTCTGAACACATGGTTTTAAGTTCAGTAACCATCTTAACAATACTAACACACAGGTGAGCGTGACTGGTTTCCAGCAATGAATTTGTCAGTGCTTGGCTGAGGCCTAAGACCTTGGGAAGAGCTGGCACTGGTCTGCCAGTGTGTCACCGTTATCTTCAAATTCTGCCATCAGTTGCACAAGTGTGGCTTCACTAAAGAGCAGAATTTGAAGTAGGAATTGCACAGATTTAAATACTACAGGCCAAATGCTGTTCCTATCTTTATTGCTGGTGCTGATGAATAAGCCATCTCTTCACCTTTAATATGAGATGAATGAAGCTAGGAGAAAGCAATCATTGAACTGGTCACTCTTAGCAGAGGTACTGGACAAATGAAATATTTTGAGAAGTACATAGTAATATCCAAATACATCTTGTACTGAATGTGGCAGATGGCAGTTTTCTACAATGTCCTGGACAAACATTATTGACTTAAGTTGGTGTCATTGTGGGCTGGGGATTTTAGTTCCCTCCAGGAACTAAGAACAGTGAGGCAAATTCACTCAAGGTTGTAGCACTTCCAGAGAGCTACCACCACCTGTTGACAGGCTCTCATATACTAGTTTGAACTGGATTCTCCAAGGACTACTAGACAGAGTAAGGATTTTTGGATAAATAGCCTGAGTTTAAAGTGACTCAGGGCTCTCATTTTGATCCAGCAAACAGACAGGACCTTCTATCAAAGGGAGGGCCCCAGTCCTTAGGGAAGGGTTGGAAGGACTGACGCTGACCAGAGCCCTTGTGAGAGTGAGAGGATGATATCTGGTAGTTTATTAGCATACAGGTAGGTTCTTCTATTGTTTTTAACATGTTTTCTCTAATGCTTTTGCCTTAAGAATAAATGTGCTTGCTTAGAAAGAGCTGTGGTAATTATTATACTGAGAATTGTAAAGCAGACTGGCTTAGGCAGCCTGACTTTGCTGGGGAGGCTGCAGTAGAGGCAGGGAGCTGTGTCGTGGGGAAGTATCACAGTCAGGAGGGTGAAAAATGCAGATCTTAACTTGAGAGGTGACAGGTGAGGCGCTGGGAGCCTAGAGTTGGGTACCTTTGCCTGGACCATGAGGGAAAAATACAGGTGCAGTTGCACTGGACTCTAACACTAGATATCACCTGAAATGATTTTAGAATATTAATTTTTATATAACCCAAGAAAACATGTGGATAAGCTGTGGAAGTATAAATAAAGGTGTCAGCTATAGGAAGTATGGGGGTGCATTGTGTGGATAAACATTTATAAGCAGGACTGTAAAGGTAGTAATAGCTCTTAATTTAGTCAAGATAATTAGGGTGAGCCTCTTTAACTGTGTTGACAGGTAACAAAAACAGATCTGTAATCCTGTTCCCAGTTCTTAAGAGCTAATTATCCTGTTGTATCAAATCAAAACTGTAATTATATTTGTATTTTTTCATCAGGCCACAAATTTTCTGATTTAAAGACACCCCCCCAATAAAAAGTCCAAAGTTATGACCCTCATAAGGGATCGCATATTAGTCCTCTCAGTATATACTCTATGGGCTAGGTCAGTGGTGGGCAACCTGTGGCCTGCACTTGGCCCATCGGGGTAATCTGTTGGTGGGCCACTACTCAGTTTCTTTACACTGACTGTCTGCAGCTCCCAGTGGCTGTGGTTTGCTGTTCCTGGCCAATGTGAGCTTCTGCAGGAAGCAGCTGCCAGCAAGTCCCTGTAGCCATGCTGCTTCCCACAGCTCCCGTTGGCTGGGAACGTTGAACAGCGGCCACTGGGAGCTGCAGGTGGCCTGCCTGTGGACAGTCAGTGTAAAGAAACTGTCTTGCGTCCCGCCAGCAGATTACCCTGATGGGCTGTGTACAGCCTGTGGGCCGCAGGTTGCCTACCACTGGGCTAGATCCTAGGTCATGTTGAAGTCAATAGCAGATTTCCCATAGAGACTAGGATCTGGACCAATATATTTTAGGTTGTACTTTCTTGTGCTGAAAGTACATTAAGCTAGTGTCTTCCCTCTGTAGTCACATCAGTGCAGGGATTTCTTTGTTCTTGATCAGCTTCAGTTTTCATGTACAAATGCCTTTAATATGGCCAAATTACATTAGCAACATAAAAAGAGAGATCCAGTTCCTTGATAATGACTAAAAGACAGCTGAATTTTCCTCTTGGAAGAGAAAGTGCAAACATGACGATGATGATGTCACAAATAGTAAATTAAATGCTGCACGCTCTTAGAATGAGTTTGAACACCAGCTGAACTTTCTTTATTTTTACCTGATGTGAGGGGAATGGGAGCAATTCAAAGATGTTATTCAGGGTGAGGAAAGAATATTTATAGTTATATACTAAGTTCTGTATGATATTAATATTGAGAGGAAACCCAAGGCATTTCTTCAAATCAGTAAGTAAAGCTCAATTATTTTCCGTTTGCCAATTGAAAATTGTGCAGCTTGCCTTAGGTAGGTAGTCTGATGTGGGGAAGCTTCTATGATATGTCGTGTGGGCTGCTGAATGTGTGTGTGGCTGTTATCACTAGACTTTTTTTTGGTCTTACCATTTGTCATTGTTGATATCAACAATGAGACAAGAATGGTAGCATAAGACCAGACACTGGCATTTTATCTACAGTATGATTATTACAGATCAAGAAAACAAGCTGATTAAAATACCACTTGCCAGGTGCCATTTGTACTGTTGCTACTGGAGCTGCAGTGGTAGGAAATCTTAAGACTAGAATCCACATTTGTGTTTTTTTCTTATTTAGTCTATATCCCCCTTTTCCATTAAACTTTGCTGAACTTGCTGTGATTAGTAAGCAAATTTGGCAAGCAAACAAGAATGATGTCAGAAAACAGAGCCTGAACATGCTGAGGCACCCATCATCAGGCTTTTCCCACAGTTTTGTTTACTTTGTTAAAATGATGTAAAATGTTTTTGAGAGACACAATGGTGCAAAGCAAAGTTTTTTTGGGTTTTTTTAAGCAATATTTCCATGGTCAGAAAATTCCCCCCCCCCCCCCCCGAAAATTTCAATGTATCAGTTAAAAAAGGTTACTCGTGCTGTGTAGGAGAGGGTACGAATTCCTCTGAATCCTTAGTAAGGATCAGAAACTTTGTTTTACTTCTGCTACTTGTAAGAACTTTCTCTACTTTGAACATCACTGTGGGAATGAAACTAAAGTGTTCGAGTGCTTGCTCATGCCTGTTCCATATAAGGTGTGTGTGTTCGCCACATGCACTGGTACCGGAAGTTTTTCCCTCAGCAGTATCCGTAGGGAACTGGCTCCGGTGCCCTCTGAAGTGGCGCTCGCATGGTGCAATATAAGGCGTGCCACCAGCTCCCCGCCACCCTCAGTGCCTTCTTGCCACCAGTGACCAAGCTGAAACATCTGCTGCTTTGGTTAGCATTGATTCCTTCTCTGTTCTTGCAAATTTTGAAATCCTGTAAAATAATACATACATAGTTAGTCGTTTTCTTGGGGCTTGGCTACACTTGCACGTTAGAATCCACTAAAGCTGCCCAGTGAGCCCTAAATCGGTCACCGTCCACACTGGCAAGGCACGTAGAGTGCTCTGACTCCGCGACTAGAGCTTCCTGGTACTCCACCTTGGGAAGAAGAATAGCATCTGATGCGTCTTGGCTGAGATGCCCCAGCATCAGTGTGAATGAGGTATTGCATTACTGCACTCTGATTGACCTCTGGTAATGTCCCATAATCCCATGTCAAGTGGCCACTCTTGTCATTGTTTTGGAATCAGCTGTAGGAATGCGGATATGCCCTTTCAAAGCTCCATTTCTGACCGTGGCCATGCTTATCTGCTCCGAGACAAAGCAAACATTACTTAGGAATGTTGCTTGCTTTGAGTGAGGGTGAGGGGGATGTGGGAGGGGAGTCTGAACTTACAAGACAGCATGCTGACACGCTCTCAGCACCCCACAAACCCACTCTCTCTCCCCACATACACACAACACACTCCACCCCACACCCTGCATTTGAAAAGCATGTTGCAGCTACTTGAATGCTGGTTCCTATTACCCCACCCATTCCCTGTCCTGATTTTTCACACTTGCTGTGTGGTCACCCTATACATAGCAATCTTTCAAGGGCACAGACACCCCCTCTGGTTTACGATGGGGTCCCACCACTGCCAGTTCGGTCCTTTGCAGTCTTCCTGTTCAGCCTGGGGACAGCACCGAGTGTGTTTAGCAAGTGCATGTCGGTGGTAGCGGCTTACCTCAGGAGCCGTGGTATTCAGATCTACCCATACCTCAATGACTGGCTTGTCAAGGGCAGCTGCATGTCTCAAGTCCAAAGGGGTATCAGTGTTTCAGGCCACATGCCACTCTCTGCTCCACCATGGTCACATGGCAGCATGCACTTACATGGTCCGCCGTGCCAGGCTCCGAATGCAGCCCTTGCAACAATGTCTGTGGACATTCTATTCCTTGTCCAGAAATCTCCTGGAAAAGACTGATACCATTCCCTAGGCGATACTTACCTCTCTGTGATTGTGAACCGACCAGAGGACAGTCCTGGAAAGGGTTCTGTTTGACAACCTCCCTCACTTCATTAAGTTGGTGTTGGACACTTCAGACCTCGGTTGGGGTGTGCATCTCGGCGACCTCCAAACACGGGATGTGGTCCCTGGAGGAGGTGAAGTTGCACATAAACATAAAAGAACTCTGAGCAGTCCAACGGACATGCGGAGTCTTCCTGCCCCACCTGTTGGGCAAGGTGGTATGAATCCTGATGGACAATGTAGCCTCCATGTTCTACATCAATAGGCAAGGGGGAGTACGCTCGTCAATTCTGTCAAGAGGCACCCTATCTAAGGGACTTCTGCATCAGCCTCAAAATCCATCTGGAAGCTTGTCATCTTCCCAGCGTCAAGAATACGCTGGTGGACCAGCTCAGCAGGGGCTACTTCTTTCACCACGAGTGGTCGCTCCATCCAGAGGTAGCCTGCATGATCTTCCAAAGGTGGGGACCTCCCCAAGTGGACCTGTTCATTCAATGGCATTTCCTGTTCTGTCTGGGATTTTGCTCTTGGCAAGGTCTGAGCAAGGGCTCCCCGTCAGCTGCCTTCCTCGTGTCATGGTCAGGGAGCCTGGTGTATGCGTTCCCTCATTGACGGGGTCCTGGCAAAGATCGAGAGAGACAAAGATGTGTTGCTCATGTTT
Organism: Dermatemys mawii; assembly: GCA_007922305.1. NCBI lineage: Eukaryota > Metazoa > Chordata > Testudines > Dermatemydidae > Dermatemys > Dermatemys mawii. The sequence goes on along the minus strand of ML677386.1, from coordinate 9,516,102 downwards.
GTTCCACAACCCACCCTCATTCCCCACTGTCGGAGTTTCCAGCATGAAGGAACTGAGGGCGGAGAGAGCTGGGGCACCCCCTGAACCGCGCCATGCAGATGCCAACCCAAAGGGCACCAGAGCCACTTCCCTACTGATACTGCTGAGGAAAAAACTTCTGGCACCAGTGCATGCAGTGAGCACACACAGCTAATATGGAATGGACCTGAGCAACACATCTCGAAGAACACTAGTTATGGAAAAAGGTAACTGTCTTACCATACATACATTTTATCCTGTTGAAAAGCAACATGAACTGATGTCAGAATCAGTGGGCATGCAAGGATTCTGAAACTTTTTTTGTAGTTTTGGAGGACGTGGTAAAGAGTCTCACTTACCAAGTCTCATATCAAGTAGCAATCACATATCCTTTGTGTGGCAGCTTCAGCAATTACTGAAATGGAAAAATATTAAACAAAAATTTAAATTATTTTTAACTCCTTGCTGAGATTTCATAACAGTAAACAAAAATTGGTACTAACCCCATATGATCACCCTACTCTCCATGGGCAACAGAGGTTTGATAGTGGAAAAGTTTGCCAACCATTAGAATGTTGCAAGTAGTAATTGTGGTTTCACTTGTATTGTATTGCATTTGTGAATTGAGACCTGAATCCATGTCAACGGAACAAACATTTTCCCTCACTGATGCATTGTCTTTTGTATGCTTGAACTGCAATGTACTTTCCCCTTATAATAAAAAAGCAAATTCTGTTGTTTTTAGATTAATTATTTTTGCTCACTTTTTCCTATTATACTTAGTCATTTCAGTTCATTAGCTAAATACTAAATTACATAACCACCTAAATATTTTATTATAATCCATATAAATATTGGTGTTTTATTTTTTCAAACAACCTAGAGCTTCAACACATAATTAAAAAATTTCATTAGCAGGTGCCATGTTCTTCCTGTAGGACTACTGTATTATATTAATTTTTACTATTCTATGTGTAGATAACTAGAATGCAACATTGTCCGTGTTGGGCTTAGTTTATATTTATTTTAGGACATGTGAATAACTTGTTTCCGTTTCTTGATGAGTTGAGGGGGAAGAGGTTGCCTTTTTCATTAGTCTGTTAAGAACATAGTGTGATTAACTGCTTGGTCATCTTAAATTAGAAAAAAAATGCCTAAGAGATTGCCTGACCTAGCCTTGGCCATGTTTTGTCTAGGGCTCTTGTGTTGCCAAGAGAATATTACATAACTACATTACCAGGGAAGATTATTTGTTATAATTATGTGTGTTAAATACTGTTCTGCTCTAGACTTTTCGGGTGTAATCTCCAGTCTGTTTTCTTTAGAAATATAAGTCACTTAAGATATTATGGATATTCATGAGTTTTGCATGTTCATAGTTTGAATATGGCAGCTCTCAGGAGGGAACACTCATGTGAGCCGAGGTACTCTTATGTCTTATTGAGAGGAGGTTGTGCGTTCATCCACTGTTGTCTGCTCCAATTAATGGTTATTTGTATTGATTGTGTAATAGTACAACTATGTAATATGATACTTTTTTTCTCTGTAAAAGTACATAAAAATGTAAGTATAGGTAACTAGCTTAAGGCATAGTTGTTTGGGTGAAAGGGGCTTACATATCAAATTCTAATGGAAAGTCGGTATAAATTAGTTATTCTGTGTTCTAGAGTGAAATGTTTCTGGAGGAGAAAAAAAGTGGTTGCTGTTCAGTAATATAGTCCTTCCCTCCAAAAATATAATACATAGAAAGTAGTAAACTAAACTGGAACATGGAAACAATTACTGCTGTTTTATTGCTTCTTATGCTGACTTCTGAGTTGACTTTGAGCTGTTCTAAAAATATTTTCTCTCGGTGTCAACTTGCTGTTTTTAAGCATTTGCTTAATGTGTCAACTGCCTGCACTGCTGTATTTTTAACTGGAAATTGTCAGGTACCACCTCTTTCTCTTGCTTACTCTTTTTTTTTTTTTTTTCTTTTTTTTTGCCACTGGCATCAGTTTTCCACTTGCTTGCTTTACTGTGAATACCATCAAGGATTTCTGCCTCATTTAGTAACTTCTTCCCAAGATCTGCAGTTCCATCTGTAAGACATTCATTAACATTTTTCCACATCAGCACCTTCACATCCTTTCCTTTTTTTTCCCCTTTTCATTGAATTGATATCCAAGGCACTGCAAGTTTCCCACTGTTCTGGCTTGTAAGATTGGGGAAGATAGGGACCTCTTGCTTCCCTGCAGTGGTGCTCCAATCTGTTTTGGTATGTCAGAGTTAGTAGTATCTAATATTACTCTTGATATTCTGATCTTCCTTCCTGTGCTCCTCTCTGAGCATCAGCAGCCATTGGCTGGGAAGGACATAGAGAGATGCAGTGGGCAGGAAATGGTCATTTATGCCTTGGCAGAGGAATCCCTCAATGCCACAGAAGTACTGTGTCTGCACGTTTTTTGCAACCCCTACATCCTGAATATTTTCTGCTCAGCTCCAAATGGACCTTTTTCATCATTAGGAATAAGAGATGTGGCAGGCTGGTAAATTGTAGGAAAGCTATCTTTTATTTATTAGTTATGCTGAATGGCTTGTATTGCATAATGAGGCTTCAGAACAGGGGTGGGCAAACTATGGCCTGTGGGCCACATCCGTCCTACGGGACCATCCTGCCCAGTGCCTGAGCTCCTGGGCAGGGAGGCTAGCCCTGGCCCCTCCCCTGCAGCTTCAGTGCACTGCACTCTGGCCTGCCGCTCCTGCTGGGGAGCGTTGCAGTGGCGTGGCTGGCTCAGGGGAGGGGGCAGGATTGGATAAGGGGCAGGGAGGCAGTCGGGGCAGTTGGATGGAGTGGAGTCTTGTCGGGAGGGTGGTCAGGGGAGGGGAAGCGGAGAGGGTTAGGAGTGGGGGTGTGGATATGGGTCGGAGCGGTCAGGGGGTGTGGAACGGCATGGGAGTCCCAGGGGGGCTGTCAGGGGCGGGAGTGTGGATGGGGTCAGAGCAGTCAGGGGGCAGAAAGCGGGGATGGGGGTTGGATAGGAGATGGGGTCCTGGGGACAGTTGGAGGTGTCACTAGAGGGGGCAGTCATGGGACAAGGAGCAGGGGGTTTGGATGGGTCGGTGATTCTGAGGAGGGCAGTCGGGGCAGATAAGGGGCAGAGGGGCAGGCTGTTTGGGGAGGCACAACCTGTGTGCCCCTGCTCCAGAATGTTATGTACAAGAAACCTGGGCCTGATTTTTTTCCCCCCCTCACCCACCAGTGCTCTCTTGAACGAAGTTCCTCATGAAGTCTGACCCGGCCCCCCTTTTTTTTCCCCCAGTTTCACTCACTGTACTACAAACTACAGATAATGGTAGAGGTAGGACGAGAACTGTGATTCTCAGTGTTGTGCTTTATTTATTAGATGATGGAAATCTGTATACCGGCTACACTTCTGCTCTTCACCCCAGGACAGGGACCTGTAACCTGAGCCTCACCACCCAGAGAGGAAGCCACTGGGCTTTGACTTTGGCCCTGGGCAGTGAGGCTCGGGCTTCACTTCCAGGCTTCAGCAAGTCTAACATCAGCTTGGTGACCCCATGAAAACGGGGTTGTGACCTGCTTTGGGGTCCCTACCCATTGTTTCAGAATCCCTGAAGGCCCATATTTTAGAAAAACATCTAATCTTAGTTTAAAAATTGCTAGTGGTGGAGAATCCACCTCAACCTTTGGTAATTGTTCCAACAGTTAATTACCCTCACTTGTTAAAAATGCACACCTTATTTTCAGTCTAAATTTATGTTGCTTCAGCTTCCAGCAGTTGGATCTTTATATACCTTTGTCTGCTAGACTGAAGAGCCCACTATCACGTGTTTTTTTATTTATTTATTTATTTATTTTTGTTCCCCAGGTAGGTACTTGAAAACTCCTTAACTTTCTCTTTTTTAAGCTAAATAGTTAGACTTAGGGAGCACAGTCACTATGACCTGTTTTCCAATCTTTTAATCATTCTTGAGGGTTGTATCTTGAACCCTTTCCAATTCATCAGCATCCTTCTTGAGTTGTGGATACTAGAACCAGACACAGTATTCCAGTAGTATTCGCACTGGTACCATATATAGAGGATAGTCTCCTATTTGTATATTCAAGGGTTGCATTAGCCCGTATGGTCACAGTGGAAGCTCATGTTTAATTTAGTTATCCACCATGACCCCCTCCTCCAAATCCTTTATAGAGTTGCTGCTTCTCTGTAAGTATGGCCTACATTTTTTGTTTTTGTGCTCAGCTTACCAGGAGATCTAGATCACGCTGTTAGTGACCTGTTCTCTTCCTTATTTACTTCTACCCCAATCTTTGTCATCTGTGAATTATTACTGGAGAAACCACTAATGTAGTAAAAGGAACTCTGACTTCTACATCTGGTCACTCAGTTCTTGATAATCTTTATGGGTAGTATTTATAATTTAAGTTTTTTTTATTTTACAAAACCCAGGAGTGTGGGCAGCGTCTTGCAACACAAATAAAAAGACATGGTGCTGGCCCCAAGGTTCTTAGACTGATATTTTACGTAAAAGTTATAGCAAGACAATTAGGGAGCAGTTCAGAAGGGGAGCAGGGGGTGGGGGGTTATAACAATAAGATTGACCCTACTAGTGCAAGAGAACAACTTGGAGTGAAGTTACTCTTCTGTTTTTGAAATAAAATGAATTCTTGTAGGTGTCAGGCTAATTATGGGTCTTGAGGGATTTTAATAAGAGGGTCTTATGGAGAGGCTTGCTGTGCCTATGATGCTGAAAAGAAGAAGGCATGGGGATATTTTTTTAGTAGCCTAGATACAAAGTTTGTCTGCTGCTCCATCTGTCTTAGTGCTTACATTTTTTATCACCAGAACACCTCACAACATTAATGTATTTTTATTTTCACAATATCTTCATTTTACAGATCTTAAACATAGGCACAGAGTAGTACAAGGTGCATAAGAAGATAAGAATCTAGGAATTGAACCCAGGTTTTCTGAGTCCCTGATCAGAGGTCTATCCACTAGAAAAAAGTGGTTTCAGACCCTCATCTCACACCTTGATTACTTTATGCTTTTAGCTGTATAGACAAAACAAAATAAACAGATCATAGAAGAGTCGTGGAGAAAGAAGTGACAGGATCTGGACATGATCCATATGTGAGGAAGAAGGAGGCAATGAAGCGAACTTCCACAATAGGAAAGGTGGTGGTGTGTTAAACAGTGACAGAATTGAGTGGTGAGGATTCCAGAGGAAAGATGATAAATTTGAAGGTTAATTGTCATAGTTTCTTATTAGTTACCTATTGTTATAGATGGTAAGGAGACCCAAGCCAAATTGATGGGCAAATCTTTTCCATTGATTCTTTGTCATCCAGCTAATGCATTCAATACGAGGCACAATTCCTCTCCCATTTGAAGAAGAAAGTGCAGAGGGTAAAGTAATCTTTAACTTGTATTCCATAGTTAAATTCAGCACAGTAAAACCATGCAACTTGGCAAAAAAAAGTTTCTACATTCAAAATGTGCTAAAACTACCCCATAGGTAGAGGCACGTTGCATTTGAGTGTACACAAGTTTAATTGCTGTGTGGCTAAAGGGCAACCATTTTATGTTTCTTTCAGTCTGCTCCAGGTTGTTTCACTAACCAGTATATTGTACACTACATATTATGTCATTTTCGCTATTTGCCCACTGTACTTCTTTATCTAAAACATAGAAAGGACTCATAAAAGTTATCGGTAGATCAGCAGATTCTATAGACAACCAAACTCAGCAACCAACTTTGTAAACAAAAACTAAATGTTGTCAGTTTTTAACATACAACTACATGTACAACATATAACCACTTTAAATTAGCAAATTCTTACTACTTTTATAAGTACCCAGTCTTCAGTGATACGATTTGCCTGTCGAGGTCACTTATCCTGTAATATACATCAATTCAGCTTTGCATGAATGCATTGCTTCTCTGGGGAAAATCCGCATGGTATGTTTTATGGTAACTCAATGAAAATTTAAAGCACAAATAGCAATAGATTGCAGTTTAAAAGATGATATGAAGAGATTCTTGTAAATGATCTTGCGCATATGTCATGTTTGTTGTAGTGTATATACAGTAATTCAAATACATGCAAGGAAAATCATGCAAAATGAAATACACACAATCAAATACTAAGAATTCAAAAATATACATCAGCAAATAAACTGTCAATCATTCAAGGAAGAGATTTTTGAAAAAATATAATGACTTGAATTTTGTACAATGAAAAATGCTTTAATTAAGATTACTTGATTTAGAGATTTTGTAATAGGGTTAACTTTCAAGATCTCTTTTAACAGAGGTAAACATATTACTGAATTTATTTTAGTTGCTCTTGCCTTTTTATTACAAATGTATAAAAGTAGTTTTTCCCTTCTAATCCTGTGCAATGGAGAATTGCAAGGCTCTGATAATGATCTTGCATTATGATAAAAGGTTACATAAATGTATCTTGGCATTTTACAACCTCCATTTAAGTAACTGTCTAACATGAAGTGACTAGAGTCCTCAAGCCAACCGATGTTAGCACATCGTAGGGTTCGGGTGGTTGGGTAAGGTTATTATTATACATTTTAATGGTGGAACAGTTTAGGACAGTACTCCGAGAAATCTCTAAATGGAAATTCCAAGGTGGGTTTTAGTTATATTGTGTCTAATTTCACAAGGTGGAATTTGATGTGTAGGGTTGCCAACTGTCTGATCACACAAACCCAAACATCCTTGCCCTGCCTTGGAATTGCAGCCAATGGGAGCTGCGGGGGCGGCGCTATGCCGCTGACTGGGAGCCACCCAAAGTAAGCACTTCCTGGCCATAGCCTGCACCCCCTCCTACAACAGAGCCCCCTCCTGCACTGAAACTCCCTTCCAGAGCCAGCACCTCAACCCCCTGCCCCAGCCCCACTGTCTACACTGGGATGGAGTGAGCCAGGGCAGGGCCTCCGAAAGGGTGGGGCAGTGGCGCGGAAAGTGTGTTCCGTTTTGTGTGACAACCCTACACAAGCGTTTACCTGCTGGAGGGAATTGCAGGATTGGGATATAAAGAGACAATTAGCACACCAATATTGGGGTCTGAGAATGAGATGCAGTAAAAGTGGCTGATCAGATGGTGTTCTGTGCTTGTCTTGTGATTCCTTATTTTTTACTCCATTTTCTTTTCTCTGTCTCCTCCCTTTTTGTATCTCAGTTGGCAACTAAAACAGGAAAACTTATCGGTCTTGTGTATGATATAGTTGTTGTATACTTCTGTTTTGCTTCAGGCTGAAGCATACTGCTATTTACTTAATTCTGTTGCTCTGTTGTTCTTAGTCTGTGCTTTGGAAAGAAGCAGCATGTTTTTTCTCTGAAACTAAACTTGAAGAATTACAATAGATGCCTTGTATAAAACACCTGCACAGTAGGAAATGAAACAAAACTTTCTAGCTCTCTCTGCTGCATGTCGAGTTTGCTATTGCCTTTCCGGCCAGTAAACAAAAGCAATCAGTTAACAGAGGGGAAATAGATTGTTTACAGGATGTTTTCTGTATGAAAGGAAGGAAAAGTGCCTTTTACGGAGATCAGCCTATTGTGTTGGGGATGTTGCAAGTTAAATGAAGTTTAGCTTTTTGAAGGGAAATGAGCAGCAAAATACATATAATCCTCAGCCCTGACTTTGGAGAGATGTACTGAGAAACCCATGTTAACTGTTGAAATCAAAGGAATTCTCTGGTATCCAGCCTCTGTCAGGATCTGTCACCAAGCACTACATTTGTGTTCTAAGAGCATGGTTACCTGTAGATAGTGCATTTTAAAAATAAAAACTAGGAGTTTGTAGAGCATGAGTATCTTAATACTTTATATAATAGTAAAACCACCTTGAAAATGTGGTGTTCATTGGTTTGCAGGGCGCGCTTTCCAGATGGCAACCTTTGAAATTGTTTCCTTTACTACAAAAAAAATAGCCATAGTCCGATTTTCTCCAAATAATGACTTGACTTAAAGTACATGGAGTGTACTTTCCTTAGTTCGTCATGACTCATAAAATATGTTAAATGTGATTCTGGTTAGAAATGTAGTAGTAATTCTTAATCGGTGACTTCATGAGTGTTCAATTTACAAGTTAAGCCACGTTTTCTTTTCTTTTTCCTAACAGCCAGTTGTGTAACTTCAATCTATGATTAATCACTTGGTTTTCATTCTCTCTTTTGTATCCTCCTTAGCACCCACCATCATTATCACCAGCAAAGACTGTGGACTTACTAGCTCTGAATTCTGATGATGAAGCAATATGCATTATAAAGTAAGCAGACTTTCCTGAAGATATATTAACTGTAAGTGCAGACAGTCATAAAACGTTCAAACAGTAAAATACGCAGATATGACACAGGCATGCATGGAATAGATATAGTCCTTGACAAGGTGAAATTTTTACTTAAGTATTTTTTTACCATATTTTAAAGTGGACATCTATTGTAATAATTCTATTTTTATGTCCATTCTTCTACTCCATGTCTTAAAGGCATTTAATAGTTGTACATAGTAAAAACACCAAAATATAAAATTCGAATCATAGCAGCGAAGATGCTAAAGAACAGTTTGCTTAAATATAGCTAAAAGCCAGAAATGCGTAAATTCCAATATGAGACTACCAAAATATAAGTTAGACTACATTTTAAAAAGCAATGTATCAGGGTACGAATGAATCCCTTTCCCCCCACACGATGGATCCAGTGCTCTGGGCTGAAATCCTAACTCCCAAGTATTTCTACCCAAGCCAGTGAAAAGGGGCAAAAGAGGTGGAGGTTAGGTTTTTGATTTTGGAAATTGGAACTCAGTGTGCGCGCTCCTGACATGTTTGAATGGATCTCAGTGGTGCTGTTGCTAAAACTTTATGCCTCTTAATTCCCCCATTAAAGTTATGCTAGAGTTTTATATAAAAGGCATTTTCTTAAGGTCTGAAAAGGAAGGAGTTTGTTTTGTTCAGATCTCAGTCTATATGCCATGCACCCTGTCCTCTGGGGTTCTATTCTTCTGTTGAATCCTGCTTTTTCTCACTTTCTAGTTGTGGTTCTACAACAAGTATGTTGAATGCAACTTGGACATCCAGGATGTTTTAATGTTCTTCTACAGTCAGTCTTAAAATGACTCAAGAAGTCATCCAGCCATGTTTTCTGCCTATTTTCTAATTCTCTAGGCCTTTCTCAGGGTTTTCCCTTAGGTTATGTCTACCCTGGCAAGTGAAAGACACAACTTTTGTCCTTCAGAGGTGTTAAAAAAAAAAAAAAAACACCAGTCCAAAACACACAGTTTTTTTGTTGGTGACAAGCACTGATTGAACAGCGCTTTGTTGGCAAGAGCACTCTCCTGCCAACAATGTTATCTCTGCTTGTGGGGGGTGGAAGTTTTTTTTATCAGCAAGAGATCTCTCTCCTGCTGACATACAGCAGCTACACCAGGGGTGGGCAAACTTTTTGGCCCGAGGGCCACATTGGGATTAAAAATTGTGTGGAGGGCCGGGTAGGGAAGCCTGACCCTGACCCTTATCCCGCCCCCTGACTGCCCCCCTAAGAACCCCTGATCCATCCAACCCCCCCTCCACACCTTGTCCCCTGATTGCCCCCTCCAGAGAAACCCTCTACTCTAACTGCCACCCCGGAACCCCACCCCCTATCTAAGCCCCCCTGTTCTTTGTTCCCTGACTGCCCCCTCCCGAGATCCCCCCAC
>ML677386.1:9474603-9505964 GCA_007922305.1 Dermatemys mawii | reverse complement strand
CCCCCCCCCCGCTTTGTTTTCCTGACTGCCCCCTCCCGATATACCACCACCCCAGGGGGACCCCACAACCTAACCCCCCCCCTTACCTTAATCAGCCGGGTGCTCCTCAACCCGGCCCCTGGCTGGGGAGCGTGGGGCGGGCCCGGCCCGGGAGCGTTGGGCCCTGTGGCTCCCGCACTCCACCAGATCCCCTGGCTGGGAAGTGCGGGGCTGAGCGGCTCCCTGTGCTCCACACTACCCCCTGCTGGGGAGCGCGGGGCAGGCTCGGCCCGCGGGGCCCAGCAGCTCCCCGCGCTCCACTGGGCCCCCGGCCGACGAGCGCGGGGCTGAGCGGCTCCCCGCGCTCCTCAGCCGGGTGGAGCGCGGGGCCCAGCGGCATGCGTTGCTGGGCCCGACAAGGGCGGGTGGGGCCCCACAGCTCCTCATACTCAGCCCGGCCTCCAGCCGGGGAGCACAAGAACCTGCGGCTCCCCGCGTACGACCTGACCCCCAGCCCGAGAGCGCGGGGTGGGCCCAGCTGGGAGCCCGGGGAGCCACGGCAGGCCGGCCCGGCCTTGCAGCTGGGAGCGCGGGGCTTCTGGCCCCAAGCTTGCAGGCCGGATGAAAAAGTCCGTAGTTTGCCCAGCCCTGAGCTACACTGTGCACCTTTTAGTAGCACGCGGAACGGCCATGTCGTGAAAAGCTGTGTAGCTTAAGATGGGAAGTTTTAAGCAAGTGAGGGTTCCTTTATTTCATTTGTAGATGCTTATCAACATTCTGAGTACAAGTTTATGTAGACCGTCCTAACATTCTTGTGGAACAATAAGCTTCATCTAAAGTAGTTAATTCTTTTTCTTTTCAGTCATACACACTTTTTTTTTTTTTCTTCAGGAAGTACCTTGGATGAGTTTTAAATAAAAACATTCTAGCGTGTAGAGAGAGTCTATTGCTAGTCTCATAAAAAGCTACATAATCTTCTAAATACTATTTCACCACATGATTAGTTGGTGCCATTTTCTAGCACATAAATCAGCAATTTGGGAGCCCTCTTTGAGATTTGGGGCACATTCTAGAAGTATGCACTGCGTGGAAAAACCTGAAGGTATCATGTTGGAAGACGGAAACGTGCTAGCTTGAAACATTTAGAAATCAATGAGTCAGGGCTTAAAAAAAAAAAAGATATTGGCTTGAAAATCATATAATTAAAATAAAAACGGACTTATATCTTAGCCTTTTGGCATCTGAGCCATTAGAATAAATTCAAGTAATGTTTTCAAACTTTTTTTTCCCCACAACTGAGGGCTAGGGATTGACCCAAAACAACAACAAAAAGGCAAAAGCTGAGATTCTCATGTAATCACTTGCCTCTAGGATCTAGGGCTTTCAGAGAAACATCAAGCACTGCAAGACTTGATACAATTGTGAGAGTTTGGAACACTGTATTGTGGTCCATCTATGTATTCTTTTTTTAAGCGTATGTGTTGCTATGTTTTGAAAACCAATTTTTACTAACATCTTTTAAACTGCTCCCAATATGTTTTAAGATGAAGATTTGTATTACATTGTATACAAATATTTATGTATAGAGATAAAGCTGTTTCTTCTGGGAAAATAACTTTTGAATTTGAAGCTAATTAAACTGAGCTTATAATATCTTTTTAGTCTCAGGTTAATTCTATTTTGAGAGGTTTCAGAGTGGTGTTAGACTGTATTGGCAAAAACAATGAGGAGTCCTTGTGGCACCTTTGACACTAACAAATTTATTTGGGCATAAGCTTCCTTGGCCTAGAACCCACTTCTATGGGTTGGATTCTTGGAGTGGAAAATACAGTAGCAGGTGTGTGTGTGTATATATATTTACATAGTACATGAAAAAATGGGAGTTGCCTTTCCAAGTGGGGGGTCAGTCTCCCGCCACTTGTTAAGGCAACTCTCATCTTTTCACGCGCATGTGTGTATCTGTCTACACACACAAACACATGCACGCACACACACCCACACCTGCTACTGTATTTCCCACTCCATGCATCTGATGAAGTGGGTTCTAGCCCACGAAAGCTTATGCCCAAATAAATTTGTTAGTCTTTAAGGTGCCACAAGGACTTCTCAGTGATCTCTCTTGTTGTTTTGACTCACGCTGACTTTTTCTTTATTTGTTATGGCTATATTTGCACACGTGTTCACTTTTGCTACTCTCCCTATATGGTGATTGGGTGATGGTTACTGTTTGCTATTTCCCATGAACTGTAATTTCTGGGAGCAGTGAATTGTATTGTGGAATTACTTTTCTTACCTCTGATTTTGATTTCTCTTACCAATTTGGAAGGATCCTCCCTATGTTTATCGTGTTTTCTATGTATTCTTGGCTTATTCTTTATTTAAATTGGGACAAAGAGTTACAAATGTTACACTGATATCAACAACATGCCTTTATGTGTGTGTTCAGTTTACACTGTAATAATCTAGTTTTAAAACTAATTTGACTGGAGTGTAATTGGTATAGCAAGCTCAGTAGCAGGGAAAACTTTCTGAGGAATTTTGCCCCCATTCTGCTGGACTGGACAGAAATACCCATGGGTTTAGATGTCAGTCCAGAGAGGTGGATTCATTCTGAGCAAAATTACAGATGAGAGAACTAATTTTGCCAGTCAATCCTACTTTTTGCTATATAGACTGATATAGACCAGCATTGTTTAAAACTTGGCAACATCTATTTTTCATGTACTTTTACTCTGTACACATTTTTTGGATGAAGTTACTCTTTTTAATGTACTTCTGATGGTCTTTTTTCCATGCTTCTGTGCGTTAATAGAACGCCAACAGATCCCGGTAATCGGCCAGCGGGATTGAACCTAGGATCTCTGAAATTTAGTCTGAGCCTCTACTGCATGAGTTAAAATCCACCTGGCTATTAGCTAAGGCTGTAGTAGACTCCTAAATCTCTAGATCAGTGGTGTCCAATAGAAATTCAATGCTAGCCACACTTATGGTTTTGAATTTTTCTTATTACCCAAATTATAAAAAAAAAACACATTAAGCCACATTATGAAAAAGCTACATGCATTAGCCACAGTTCAATAGCCTATTAGCTAGAGGCAAATGGTGAACGTATTGGACACTGCTGCTCTAAAAATGGTCTAGGTGCCACTAGAAGGGGACAGAATACTACAACAAGCAGGCATAGGTTACATTAGAACAGGGATTGGCAACCTTGGCACGTGGCCCTCCCTAGGATAAGCACCTTTGGCGGGCCCGGCCGGTTTGTTTACCTGCCATGTCTGCAGGTTCGGCTGATTGCGGCACCCAATGGTGGTGGTTCGCTGCTCCAGTCCAATGGGGGCTGTGGGAAGCAGCATGGTGCTGGCCACCGCTTCCCATAGCCACCATTGGACCGGAGCAGTGAACCACCGCCAGTGGGAGTCGTGACTGGCCGAACCTGCAGACGTGGCAAGTAAACAAACCAGCCGTGCCGATCCCTGCATTAGAATTTATCAGAGATTCTAGAAAATTAACAAACATAAAACTGCCTGCTTTTGATCCTCAGATTTCACTTAGGCCTAGTCTACATTAAAACATTTGCCATCAAAGGAATGTGGTTTTATGTTTGGTTTGGTTTTGGGTTTGGTTTGGTTTGGTTTTGTCCTGTCCTTTAAGGTCAAGAGTTTGACTTTTGAACTATTCCTTTGTCACAAAATCTCCAGTGTAGACACAGTTAGGCTGACAAAAAGTGCTTTTCGCAGTATAGCTGATTTTGTTCACCCAACTAGTATAGGGGCAGAAACACTTTTTTGATGGCATAAAATCATGACTATACTAGGAGGGTTTTGCCAGAAGAGCTATTCTGGCAAACTTTTAAGTGTAAAATATGCTTTAGGGAAAAGGCAACCAGAGACTACCACTGGCCTTCAGATGGTATTTTGTTCTCTCTAGTATATTCATACAAGTGCTGTCTACTGTATCTAAATGCAGTAGACTTATGGTCAGGAGGCTTTATGTGGCCTGCTTGGATGGATTTATAGTAAATAAGAAGAAATGTAATGTTCACTATTCTATAAAATACATCAGTGGTGTTTCTTTTAATCCTGCACTAATCATTTTAGTGTAGCAGTCACATCTGTTCCTGCTGTGCTTTCAACTATATAGGTGTAAAACTGCATATAAAAGTCTATTTTAATATCTAGGGAGCACATTAAATGTCTGTACTGCAATTCTGTTAATACAGATATAGATTAGAAAGGGTCCAGCCATGTTTTAGGGAATGTTAGTTTGTATTCCACATCTGTGTTGATCGGCTAGACAGACCTATGTAAATTTTTCTTGTTCTAGCTGCTTTCATACAGAAATATTCGTTCCTAGTACTGTGTCTAGGCACTGGAATGTACAGAATGTGGGTTTTCTTTATTAATGTCTCCACCAATTTCTTTTTGTCTCCAGGAATCAGTTAAATTCCTCCAAGTTTTGTAGGCAGGAAAAATTACCACATATTATAGCATATTAATTACACCCAGCGGGGTGTAGCCAGAAATCATATAGAATATGAAAGTTGTACTGATTTCTCACTGTTCAGTGCTATAGTTCCATATTTGAGTATGTAGATTATTGTTCTATGTTAAATAGTTAGACAGTGGTTCTCAAAGTGTGGGTCAGAACCCAAAGTGGGTCGTGACCCAGTTTTAATGTGGTTGTCAAGGCTAGCGTTAGACCTGCAGGGGCCCAAGGCTGAAGCTCGAGTACCACGGCCCCAGACTCAAGTTACAAACCCCACTTCCTCCCCCAACCTGGGGCTGAAGTTTTGGCTCGCTCCGCCCGGGTGGCAGGGCTTGGGTGGGCCCAGGCTTCAGTTCCCACTCCTGGGTCGTGTAGTAATTTTTGTTGTCCGGAGGGGATCATGATATGATAAAGTTTGAGAACCCCTGGTTAAGATACAGAATACTGATTTTATGTATGCCTGCTATTGATGTACATGTTTAGGGTACCTTCATATTAAAAATAAGGGTTTCTCATTTGACTTCCAGGCGCCTCTTCATTGTTCCCAGTATCAGTAAACAAGGAAGTGAGAAGGCATACTTTTGGAACCCTTATAACCAAAGGTAAGCATGCTTGTTAATCTGTTAGCCTGGTTGTGAAATCACTACCCTCATCTAAATGAATGATGTAGCATGCTCCAATCTAATTTTACATTTGTTTGGAAACCCTTAGTCACCTTTTAAAAATATATTAATCACCTTTTAAAAAGCTAAAGTCTCCATGAAAAAAATGGATGCACACATGCGTCTACATTTGTGCATGCAAGTAACCAACTTGAATGTGCAAACAGATTTTTTTATTTTTTTTTTGCTCTTGGAACCCAAGGCTGTAGTTTCTGGAAAGTTTGGCCATGGGTCTAATTTTTGACTTACTAGGCTATAAACAGAAGTTTGTTTCGGGTTATAAAATTTGTTGGTAAATTCTTCAGTTCTCTTCCCTGTTCAGTAAAGGAGACAACGATAAAATTAAATGAATGATTAAAAGTTGGGTTTTTTGTTACTCAAGAAGTT
Source organism: Dermatemys mawii (assembly GCA_007922305.1). Lineage (NCBI taxonomy): Eukaryota > Metazoa > Chordata > Testudines > Dermatemydidae > Dermatemys > Dermatemys mawii. The sequence goes on along the minus strand of ML677386.1, from coordinate 9,500,448 downwards.
AAAACCATTCTTGGGCTAGTCTTTAAATTGTTGTCATTTTCATCAGGTAAGGCTTAATATGTAGTTCTATCATACTCTAAAAGTAACTACTTTTAAAAAATACTGAAATTTCCTGAAATTATTCTCACTCAATGACTTTCTTGTGAAATGTACTCAGTTTTGTAAATAAAAATGGGGAACAAGGGTAGGAATAAATAGTACATTTTCAGAATGGAGAGGGGTAACTAGTGGTGTTCCCCAAGGGTCAGTTCTAGAATCAATCCTATTCAATTTATTCATAAATGATTTGGAGAAAGGGGTAAACAGTGAGGTAGCAAAGTTTGCAGATGATACTAAACTGCCCAAGATAGTTAAGACCAAAGCAGACTGGGAGGAACTTCAGAAAGATCTTGTTAAACTAAGTGATTGAGCCACAAAATGGCAAATCAAATTTAATGTTGATAAATATAAAGTAATGCACATGGGGGGAAAAATAACCTCAACTATACATACTGTTCAGTTTAGAAAAGAGGAGACTAAGGGGGATATGATAGAGGTATATCAAATCTTGAGTCTTGTGGAGAAAGTGAATAAGGAAAAGTTATTTGCTCGTTCTCATAATATAAGAACTAGGGGCCACCAAATGAAATTAATGGGCAGCAGGTTTAAAACAAATAAAAAGAAATTGTTTTTCACACAGTGCACAGTCAACCTGTGGAACTCCTTGCCTGAGGAGGTGGTGAAGGCTAGAACTATAAGAGGGTTCAAAAGAGACCTGGAAATTCATAAAATTCATGGAGATTGTCTATTAATGGCTATTAGTCAGGAATGGTAAGGAATGGTGTTCCTAGCCTCTGTTTGTCAGAGGGGGCTGATGGGTGGCAGGAGAGAGATCACTTGATCATTACCTGTTAGGTTCACTCATGCTGGGGCACCTGGCTTGGCCATTGTTGGCAGACAGGATACTGGGCTGGATGGCTGTTCTTATGTTCCTAACAGTGAGCACTGAAGACTCAGTTGGATTTTGAAAGTTAAGCTGGTTCTTTTCTTTTCATGCATCATTGCTACAAATGGACTTAATGACACTTGTGCGGTGTCATTGTTTTCCATGGATTAATACTAACGTACCTGGAGCTTACTAAACAATCTTGTTTATGCCACAGAGAGAACGCTTCAGCTCTTGCTTTCTTGCTATTCCCAGATTTGGATTCTGAGTACTAATGGGGTAATAAGCAGTGGAAACTTACTTTACTCATTACCAGTAGTTAAGACATTCAAAATACACAAGGAACTGATCTGTGGAGTAAAAGTGCTGTTTGTAGAATAGTCAGTGATGTGCTGTCAATGCTTTCCTAAGGGGCTATTGTGCCTCCCACCTCCAAAAAAGTCCTTGTGATTAAACCCTGTGTTCGGTGGGAAAGGGTATGGGTGGGTGGATGGGGCGCTTGCAGGGAGGAAGGAGGAAAGACTGAAATCTATTAATTTGTCTTCTGGTCTAAACAAAAACTCTCCAAACCATAGCCAAAGAAGGAGGACATGGCACTGGGCCAACTTATATTAAGCAGCCTCACTTGTTATAAAATTTTCTGAAAAATACATTGTGTATTGATATATAATAGTGTGTTCATTTTGGAGACTGTTGGGATTTTGCAAAGGGATTTTGTTACTTTACTCCAATATTCTGGTCAATTCAAAAGCAAAAAATCCAGAAGTATTTTTGAGCCACAGGGATAAATCCTCTCAAATAGAGATGATTTAACAGTAAGCAGAGAAGGTGTGAACTCCAAAGTAAACAGGGAAGTCATTTGAATTTTCCATTCTACTCAGTGGAAGAGATTTAAAAGTGTGTCCCTGGGAACTCCCTTCAGTGCATCACTGATGGTAATCTTTTAGAGGAGAACCATACTTTAAAGAATCAGAAATACCGGTCTTCAAAATTTATTTCACAAGGCCAGATCCTGTAATGTTCAAGCCCCTTCTGTTCATTGGAGTCAATGGCTTTTAATTTCCAGCTAATAAATTGGAGAGCCACTATTTTCATTTGAATGCCAAAAACAATCTTGTTTGGCCCAGTGCTTTCTTTGTTAGGAGCCAGCTGTTGAAGGTGGTGCTGATGCTAATGATAGACCATGAACAAGGAAATACTTCTTTGCTAACTAGAAAAGGGGTAGGGAGGATTCTTCATTTTCAGGCTTCTTAGAGGGTATTACAAATACAAGGATATTACAAAAGGAGATGAAATAGTGTTGTGTGTGAGTGTGATACAGCCATATCTATGTCTATCTCAGTGTCCTTTGCATTTCTTCACTTTTGCCAAAATAGAATTTTCTCCTATTTATTTTAATCTTAATATTCTTCCTCTTTTTGTCTGTCATATGATTTTAGGGTTGCCAGCTTTCTGATTGCAGAAAACTGAACACCCTTGCCTCACCCCTTCTCTGAGGTCACACCCTTGCTCACTGCATACCCCCTCCCTCCATCACTTTCACCCCCTTTACTCACTCATTTTCACCGGGCTGAGACAGGGCACTGGGATGCGGGCTCCAGCTGGGGGAGCAGGATCTGGTGTGGGGCTGGGGATGATGGGTTTGGGGTGCAGGTGGGGGCTCCGGGCTGGGGCAGGGAGTTGGAGTGTAGGAGGGGGACAGGCTCTGGGGTGGGGGCTGGCCAGAAAGGAGAGGTTCAGGTTGCAGGAGGAGGCTCTCGGCTGGGGCAAGAGGTTGGTTTGCGGGAGGGGATGTGGGTTGTATTTGGGTGCAGGAGGGGATTCTGAGCTGGGGTGGGGGTTTGGGGAGTGGGAGAGGTTTGGGCTGTGGGCTCTGGGCAGCATTTACCTCTGGCAGCTCCTGGAAGTGGCTAACATGTACTTCCTGGCTCCTAGGTGGACAGGTGACTGGTGGGCTTTGGGCACTGCTCCCATCCACAGGTGCCATCCCCACAGCTCCCATTGGCTGTGGTTCAATCTGGTGCTTTGGGCACGGGAAACAAGTGCTTGGGGCAGGGGATCTGGTGCTTGAGGCAGGGGAAACAAGTGGAGCTCCCCTGACCGCCTCTGCATCAAGGAGCCAAAAACCGGATGCCTGGCAGCCCGATATGTACTTTTAAACTTGAGTGCTTAAGACTTGATAAAACAGTTGCTTCTAACTGCTGTTTTCTTAATGCTGAACAACTCTGACTGAAGTTTTGATGGGTGTGGTTAAAACACCAAATGGAGTCATTTGATTATGTAACTACAGGCAAAGGTAAAACTTAGTGCTTGATGAAATTTGTAATGTCAGCTTGCCTTTATTAAAGATTGTAAATATATGAGTGCAGTGGTTGTATGAGTCATGATTGCCAAATCTTCTTACAGTGAAGAATGATTGCATTCCTAGTGTGCTGGCTAAGTCAAAAATCAAATTATAAATTTGGTGACTTTGCAGATCTTCAGTTGGGATAAGTGACTGTTCCTTGGAAAGGAACTGACATGACCAAAAATTGAAAGCAGCACCGGGATGCTGAAAAATGGAGCTCTTTGTAAGAGCTAATTAGACTGCCTCTGCAAAAATCTATTTCTTTTCTCTGTTTCTTTGTCTTTCGCACATGCCAAAGAATTGAGACAGGCTGATATTTGCTGTGAAAGGAATTAAAGGTGATGCACTCGCTTTGTTTGTGTAGCCTTTTACTGTGTAAACTTCTTGATCTGGTCCAAATCCAGTGCAATGGGTTGTTTTATAACTCTAACACACAGCCCTAGTTAAGTAGTTCTTCATGCTGGTTGAACACAGCATCTGATTACCATCTGGTCATCAAATGCTCCCTGCAGCACAATAGAGAAATGACTGCTTCATTAAAGAGTGTACTCCCACGTGTCTTTCTCCCCTGAATAAGCACTTCTTTGGAAAATATTTCCTTACGGAAATGTATGGTAAAACTTTTCACTTTCATAGGATTTTAGACCTCTCTTGGCTAAATTCTTCCCTATTGTAATTCCTTTGACTTCCCTGGGGCTTACAATACAGTACACTGGAGATAAATTTTGTCACTTAACATTCTCTTTAAAAAAAAAAAAATTATGTTGCATAGAGAGAGTAACTGAAATGATAACATGTAATGGTTCTAGCCAAGTAACAGACGGTAATGATATTACTGTTTTTCTTCAGGACTGGATTTACTGGAAACTTGGAGGTTTGACCTGAGAATACCAAGCAATGGAATTTATACATTTGTGTATTTGTATAAAACTTACTGGAGCAATCAATGTTGATATATACTAAGTTACTTAAATTTGCTGCATTTTTTTTCTATACTACTTTCTTGATGGTTTAGTACAGAGGTGGGCAAACTATGGCCTGTGGGCCATATCCAGCCTACAGGATGGTCCTGCCTGGCTCCTTAGCCCCTGGCGCCTCCCCCGCCTTCCCCTGCAGCCATGGGTCAGCGCAGCAGCTTGTCTGGCTCTGGCCGGGCCACGTGGCTGCCAAACATGCTGCTCTGAGCAGCATGGTAAGTGGGCCGGGGTTGGATAAAGGGCAGAGTGTCCTGGGGGGCAGTCAGGAGATAGGAAAAGGGGTGGGTGGGAGTCCTGGGGGGTTTGCCTGGGGGCGGAGGTGTGAATAAGGGTCAGGACTTGGGGCAGTCAGGGGATGGGGAATAGGGGCAGTTGGATAGGCATGGGAATCTCAGGGTCCCTTTTAGGGGTCGGGGGTATGGATAGGTTCGGGGCAGTCAGGGGACAGGGAGCGAGGGGTTGAATTGGGGGTGGCATCCCAGTGAGGTGGTTATGGGCAGGGGGTCCAGGGAGAAGGTGATCAGGAAACAAGGGGTGGTGGTGGATGGGTTGGGAGTTTTGAGGGGGGCAGTCCGGGAGCAGGAAGTGGCGGGGGGCAGATAGGGGGTGGGGGCCATGCTGTTTGGGGAAGCACAGTCTTCCATACCCAGCCTGCCATACAGTTTTGCAACCCTGATGTGGCCCTTGGGCCAAAAGGTTTGCCCACCCCTGGTTTAGTAGAACATTTACTGTAGATTGTTTTAAAAAACAATGTGTAATACACACGTTCTGTGGCTTGTATGTGTATATATCTGTGTATAATATTAAATCTGAGGTACCCCATTATCAAGTACTATATGCTTTATCTGTCTAAGTTTGAAGCACTACAGTACTCACAAATTATTTGATGTAGGTTATTCCAAAAGAGTGACAATAAAATCTCTTGTGTGTTAACAGACCGTCGTGTGGGATTCCTGCATCATGTGGTGGGAAAGATAACGGAGACAGAAAAGTGTAGTTCTGGGAGAACAATATTTCCTGAGTGCTAGGGGATGGAGAACAGGAGTGCTTTCCCTGTGCGTTCTGTAGAGGAGGCAAAGTTGTGCCTTCTCCTGATTCTTAATTAGTTTAGACTATCAGAAAGAGATGGGAGAATTCCCAGCCTTTGTGTTTGAGAATGGATGACTGAATAGCCCGAGAGCAGTCTAAGTCCAAAAATATATCAAGTTTGTAAGAAAATAAGACACGTGATATAAAACGTGTAGATTTAAGACTAAACATTGGTTCAGGTAGGTGGACCACAACCTTAGTTTATTTTAGGAATGAGTGAGAAAACAAAATGCTGACATTTTTTGAATATCTGTTTTTGTATCAATCCATGAGGGTCTCCCCATCTTCTCCTTAGCTTTAGAGACACTTCAATGTTAAGTCTCCAATTTTTGCAGATCTTTCCTCTTTTTCGCTCCTGTCAGTCATTGACACAAACTTTGGAGCCCTTTCTACTCTCCCTCCCCTCTTTTTCTAAATGAATACTCTTATTTTGTTTTAAAGGGACAGTGTAGACTTGAAATTTAGTTATGTCATTTTAGGTACTGTACCTGCTTCTGAGTCATCCTGACAATTTCTGTAATTAACAATTACACTTCCATGTTTTCATAGGTGTTTTCTTTTCTCTGTTTCTTTGTGAATACTGCCTTTCCCTTTCGCCTGCAAGCACACACAGCAGAAACTGTACATTTTCAACACTTACTGTTTGTAATGAATAAAGAATGATTTTTTAAAAAACTTTTTATTTCATATTTTGGCCAATTTTGAAAGAGCATTATGGTCAAGGTAGAACAATTCTGATTATTCAAAAAATTTCATTTCACTAAGTAGAATGGTTCAAACTTGGACTCATATTGAAATCACCATTGGAGAAAACTGCCTTTTCGGGGGCGGGGGGAGAGGGGCCCATAAAGGCCTGATTCTGTTAATTCTGTTTCTAAATAAGAGGAGAAAATTTCCCAACAACTTAAGAGATTATCTCAGAGAAACTAACACATGAATAGATATTAAAGGACCCAAAGTAATAAAGTATGAAAGTTGTACAATATTCATTTTCCTAAATGAATAACAAGAGGGCTACATTTTATATCAAGAGCAGCCTCATTTCCTTTCGATAGGGGCGCAGGGACTGTTCTGTTTGTACAGTGGCATCCTGGTCCATGATTGGGACTCCTTCGTACTACAATGATACAAATAATAGCAGAAGAAAAGACACACAATAGAGTGGAAGTTGTAATCAGGAGGAGAAACTGGGGAAGCATAGGTGGACAAATGTAAAGTAAGTGGTTAAGACATCACTGTTGGAAACAATGGAAATAGTGGCTATGGAAGAGCAAAGAAGTCCTTTGCTCTTCTTACTATTCTTCCTGGTAGTCAAATATCTGTAGAGCCCTTCAGCTGAGTCCTTGATACTATGTCTTTTGCCATTGGAGAGGCGGCGGCAGATAAACTGCAGGTGCAGATTGAGAACAGATTGGAGGTGAACAGTGTACAGACCAGTGATCAGGAAAAAGGGAGTGCCCAGAAAGAAAGAAAAGAAAAATAAGAGGCTCTAAACAGTGATTCTAGTACATCTGTGATCCAGATACAAGTAAAAGGGCAGTATACTGTTCTTTAACTGTTGAAGGATAACTATTGCAATGAGTTACATTAATTGAAAGGGATTTTCTGTTTGATTATAATTTGTGAGAACAAATATCAGTGAAATATCTAAGATAATTAATTTACTTAAAACCCCTGAAGACTGGCACAATAATGTATTCTTGGAGGTTTCTTCTACTTGGTGTCAGAATATGTGGAGAGTTGGAGGGACAAATTAGAAAAGAAAGTTATGTCATTGAGGGGAACAGACTTTTTTGTCTCCAATAGAACACATAATAAAGGGTGAAAAGGAGACGTAAATGAGTGAAGACAAACTGAAAATGATTCAGAAAAAGACACTTCACAAGAAATAAAATTGAAACTAGAGTGTAATCAGAGGAGAGGGAACAAAAGCAAGGCACAGATTTCATATTTTTAAAAAATTCTATAGAAACTTGATTGTGTTTCGATAACACTTTTATCTTATTTTTATTCAATATTTAATCCTTCAAACTACAGGGGACTTTGAGGAGTGGTGGCCAAGGTATCTTTCATCTTGACTAGTAAGCTGTCTTCTGGTAGGTAGGTAACTTGCAGGCTCTGGCTCCTTAATTTAACTGAGAAGTTTCATTAGGTTGGGTAACTTTTTTTCATGGTGAGACTGGATGGAGTAACTGTACCACTGCTCGGGTGTAATTTGTCTCATTTAACTTTCTGCTTTCTAGAGTTTTTACGTTGCCTACAGAAAATTTGTTTTCAATACATTTTAGTCCTAAAATATTGATGATAGGATACAGATGACCTTTTGTTATATTTAGTCTTTTCTTGGATAGCTTGTCGCATCCAGTCCCTATCTAAAAAATGCAGACAGTTTAAAATAATCTCTTGTAAACTGACCTGGACTGGTTATTAACCCAGCGCGCTCTGCTTGCTGTCTGTTTGCAAAGGGAGAGGGAAAGGTGTCTGGTTTCAAAAATAGCAGCCCCACAAGTTCTTCATCTACTTTTTTTTTTTTTTTAAGAGCCCTCCAAATCAATGAGGTAAGCATTGTTTTACTGTGAACAGTACTTAATAGTTTATACCACTCCGTTTCATCTATAGCTGATAGAATTTAGGTTTTTTCCCTGTTTGTCATGTAAACTAGCAACCTGACCCAGAGCCTGGTAGTGTTTTGTTTTTTTTTTCTCTCTTCTGAATGAATTACATACTCTCAGGTCAGTGTTTTTTAAGATGCCAGATTCTCCATGCCCCTGTATAATCTTAAACTGTTTTGATTATGTCCACAATTGTTCTTTCAGAGATTGTGAGTGAGTGGAAGAAAAGGTGATTTGGAGTCAGAGGAATGTTCTTTGAAATCTTCCAAATCCTTTTTTCTTTAATCTTCTCTGCCCTCCATAAAGCAAGCACGATTAACTACTTTGCATGGGGGTAGGGTGGGGGACTGCATAGCAACAGAGGGTGGGGATCCAGAGCTGCCTAAAACACCCTTGCACTAGAATATAAACTCAGTTTGTAAATATTTTTGCCAGATATTCTTGCTAGGAGAAGTGGGCTGGAGCAGGTATTATCACTTTCTGCCATTTGTTGCCAAGTATGTCAACTAACTAGCAAGCTTATTAGAGGCTAAGAGGATTTAGCTTTCTCTTTATGAAATCCCTCCTCTTCTCAATGCTCTCTTGAAGGTCCTAGACCTAGAAAAGGGATGTTCATTATGGTTGTTAGTGATTGATGCCGATTAAGTTTGGGTGACATTTGAACTGTCAATCTACTTCTACTTTTGGCTTGCCTTTATTTATTTATTGCTTTCAAAGTATAGTTCTAAGAAATTTCACTTAATTTTCTGATTGCTAGCTATATTGATTTTTTTCTGCAGCATATCATGCTTAGAAATTATGTGTAAAGAAGTTAATTTTCAAATCATCTATATTCCACCCTGCAACAATAGTTTTCTGGAAGGGTAGGTTTCCTTTATAAATGCTTTTTGCTCATTTTAGAGTTTAGCATTTTTAAGTGGGTGGATTCCTGCAGCCCATGCTGTATGTTCCTTTTCAGTAGCCATTTATTTGGCATTTCTGTGGTTATAGCGGGCTGTAGGTTTGTTTCAAAACAACTGATATTCTGTGAAGCCGATTAAACTGATGTCATGGTTTAGCTCTTTCACTTTACATATGCTAATTATTAGATTACATTTGGCAGTTGGTAGCTTTGTCTGAGTAGGAGGAAAAGTGTGGATTATATAACAGCTGTATGCATTTCAGCTAACCCAGTCTTGTGGGCAGCCAGGATTTATGGTACTCTAGATTTAGCAAGGTAATCTTATGTTGCTATTAAATTTTGTACTTATTGGTACAGGTTGACCTTGAGACAGTGTTCTTTACATCAGTGCTACTCAAAGTGGTGGTCCGCGGACCGGTGCCGGTCTGCAAGCCACCGGCTGCTGGTCCGCGGTGAGTTTCCAGGAAAGAGAGAGAGAAAAATAGTATAACTTAAAAATCACACTGGAATTCCACCAAGAATAATTCAGTCTATAAAGTTGACAATATTAAATACAATTATGCTTTTAGAAGCACATATTATAATATTGATAATTATGCCACAATGTTACAGCATGTTTTGCATGAGACGCTCGAGAGCGTGCTTACTCCGCTCCTTTGCATATAAAGACGCCGCGCCACTGGCAGTTACCATCGAGGAGTTGAATAAAGAGCGTCATATTTTCAAAATTATTACATCTTCAGTTTAATGTTACCTATTCCTTTCAATCTTATTTTTTAACCTTTACTTTATTCGTTAAAATTTTTGATTTTATTACTTGTATCATTTTTTAATAATATCTTAGGAGACTTTGGTGGTCAGATTTTTTTTTTTAAGATTTATTTATTTGTATTGTAATTTGTTTACAAAAGAAACCATAAAATAAAAAGTCTGCCAACTTTTATTGTATTCATATTGTTTCTGATATAAATTAATATTACTACAAATGTTCAAATATTATTGGATTGTAAATGAATAATAATCATTTTATACTATCTGCACAGATGCACAGCCTTTCAGTCAGTTTTCAATGTATTTAAATGGGAACGTCTCTGCGAGTACGCTACACTTGGTTTGCACGCTCCCATTCCAATGAATACAGTGAAGAATGTTAGTTTTTCTCATCTAATGCGCTAATGGGATAATATGGCACAAATATAATACTGGTCCCTGGCACGTTGGAAAAAATTGCCGTTCTGCCACATCAGATAGTTTGAGAAGCACTGCTTTACACTACACTACACTGGTAGAAATTAGTTTAAGTGTTTTCCCTTTATTTCTTTGCAGAACATGTTAGAGTATTCAAACATTATAAATGTTAGGTGGCTAGAGATTCCACTGATGGTGGAATTAGAATGGAATCCTGTTCTGTCAAATTCTTACGTGTTTTGCATGAGATTATAATAACAGTGGTGAGTTGTTGGAGCTGAATCTTCATACCTAAGGTTAACAAAGTGATGCAGTAGAAATTAAAGCAAACTTTAATTTGTCAAGCTTTCATGTGTATTTTATATATGGCTTGTTGTGGTTTTTTTAATGGTGGGAAATATCGCTTGAAATGACTCTGTGCTGTAATTTTGTTGAAAATATAAAGGTTTATGCCAAGCTTTTCAAATTCAGATTATAATATAGATGCCAAATATTTTATTAAATGTTAACATAATTTTGATGTGGAACCTCCTTGCTTTTTTTTGTTTGTATGTGCATATTAACAAGAAACAAAGAAACAAAACATTTAATGCTTACTGTATTTTACTATGAATGTTATGCACATCACAAGTAGCTGTTCTACACTAATATTAATTCATTGTTGAAAATGTCTATTTTGTGAATATGCTAAAGTAGTACTTGGGTACACTTAAACAAAATACACTCATGATACGCAGGGGAACAATATTATACTTGCTAATGTGGCAGCTGTAAGTCTAGGGAAAACACAAAATATATATGTTCTAACAGGAATTGTGTTTCTGAAACAAAAGCTAAGAATTTATATACATATATCAACACTGTTATGAAACTGAGTGTATGAAGTGCTCTGTGTACAAATAACTTTTGAAAATAAAGCTACTCTTATCTTCCCTTTGGTCTAAGGAGATTTAATCTGAAGTAGGAGTTGTAATATGAGAATGAACAAAGGTATCTATTTCTAGGAAGACCCTGCAGAAATATTTCTCATAAGTAAAATTCCAGCAAATGTGCTGGAGAGACAGAGAGAGACTGATTTGCACAAGGTCACATAGGATTTAGTTAGGGAGGTGTGTAGAGATTGTGGCATCTTGGAATTTTGGAGAAAGAAGAGTTTGACCACAGGGATACCATATCTCTTTCCTTAGATCTTGTGACTCCTCCTTTCTGTGGGGAGCTCCAACCAAACTGGGTGACCCTCTGTCAATGCATTCCTGACTGGTTAATTTAAAATTTATTTCTTGTTTGGATCTACCCCTTTGGTGGTGAATGAAGTATTATTGTAACTTAATTGAACTAATGGCCTTTTTATTCTTATTGTCAGGTAAGCTTCACCTCTGGGTTGTGGACCACAAACTTAATGCCTTTTATTCTCTTCAAGACTTGTGCTGATGAGGGCGCTCAGGTCACTCCATTTTAATGGGCTTGTATGCATAATACAATGCTGTTGTCCCCTGGAACAGAAACATTAAGCTTTTTCTCCTTCCCTGTTTCCCATTAAGCTTTTAATCTCAGAAATAATGAATAGCAATACAGAACCCTACCGTCCTTCACAGGTAATCATAACCTGTCATGTCTGTTGTAGAGAATGTACATCCACAATGGTCAGAGAAGAGGAAATGAAGGGTAGTGGTGGTTAGGAGGTCATACATTAGTCTGGAATAAGTGTAGCAGTTGTTATTCTTGTTCAACTGTCTAATCTCTTGCAAAGCTTCTTTATCTTCTTATAGATTATTTGATGGCTAATTTACTCCCCTGAGCTCATAAACTACATCAAATATTCTAATTTGATTATTTTGAGTGTCTTTATTACAACTAGCAGTGTCAGAGTTTTCTCCAGAAGGTTGATACTGTCTCCTTGTACATCTTAGTAATTGTATGGGTTAGGATAAAGACTGCCTCCTTCTTTTTGCCCTTTACTCATACTATTATTTCCTTGGTGTTCTGCTTCCCCAACATAGTTTTTTTTTTTTTTTTCTCAAAGCATCCATTCCAGCAACCCCCCAGATACGCTGTTCAACAAAGCTTAACTATACTTTTTTTTACAAAAAGTTATTGGCCAGCTTACAGAAATAAAGCTTTACAGTGAAGCATGTACATCCTAGATGAATACTGTGGAAAGCACTGATAAATGCCAGTCTCTGTTGAAGTTTATAAAATATTGCAGTATTACCAGAATTCACAGCATGGTAGAAGCTTTTCTAGTATCTGACAGTTCAAAGCTGTCTGATTGTCTTCCTGGGTAGAGAGGGGAAGGAGGAGAGAGAGAATGTAGATGCGTGTGTGTGTGTGTATATGTGTGTGTGTATATGTATGTGTGTGTGTGTGTGTGTATAAATTCTTTTGCGTACATACCCATCCACACTTCAGTTGTTGATCCTTTTATGTGGATATGGATGTCTGCCTTTTGAAACTTAACTCTGATACAAAACCTGTTCATTAACAAAATAATATATTTGTTTCTTATTCCTGTTAACCACGTATGATTACTTGTGCAGAGTATATACTTTGAAGTCAAAGTGGTTGGAACATTTTGGTTGAAATTAAATTTTGGTGAAATATGTTGAAATATTTTGCAGAGATGTATGTTTCCACAAAACAGGTTATTTATTTATAGAAAATATAACTTAGTGATAATACTCAACTCCCTGTAGTAGATTTGGCCTGTGGGTCCACCTTTTGGCCGACTGTTTCAAGATAAGAAGACCTTGACTGCCTTATACTCCTTTTCTGTTCTGGATAATCTTTTCTGCACTGCTACTTTAATTCTGCAGTTTTCCACAAAGCCGATTTTTTTTTCTCAAATTTTGATGTTAATATGTGTTACCTCAGACTGTCTCTAGGGCTTGCATAGAGTTCAGTGGAAATGATGTCTGTCTTGCTGGGTTGAAGCACAGTGTGTTACTAGTTTCCTGTTATCCAACTCTGTTCCATGCATATTGACTTAGCCCCAGTTTGAAGCACACAAGCAAATGGTGATGAATTATGAGTGTCAGAACTATTGATCACATACCAATGGATAACATAAAATTGTTTGATTATTAAATGTTTTCATATAATCTCCATTTTTCCAGGCCAGATGGAAGATCATAAATCTTGGCACTGATACTTGTTTGAAAGTCCTAGGTTTATTGAATGAAAAATGATTGATTAGTTTGAACAAGTACCATTTGCTCAACTCCATGATTTCTGTTAGAAAGCTAAATTAAAAAGAACTGCATAATAGTGTCACTCAAGAGTAAATAGGAGACAGCTGTTGTTTCTCAACAGGCCACTTTTAACGTAATATGGAATTTTTCTTGTCTAATTAGAAAGGCGATTCTAATAACCTCTTAGCTCTGTTGTCAACCTTAAACCACCTATTTTAACTAAACTCCTCCTCAAACAGATGGATGGGAAGTGGATGAGCCTTGGTTTCACCCCCTAATAAGTCAGCAAGTGCAGCTGAGGTAATGTGGGTGGGCAACGGTAATTGTTTCTGATAGGGATTAGTAGGAAACTACTGTGCTCTTGGAGCAAAAGAGGAGCAGGAAGAACTATTTCTTTGAGGCATAATTCCTCACCTTTGTAGTTCCTGAGGCAGAACACCCGTGTGCTGCCCCCTAAACGAAGTTAGTGGTAAAATCATAATCTATAACTTGGTTGGCTTCCCATTTGTGTGTGTTTTTTCCTGCAGCAGGGAATTCCTTAAAATCTCAAATGTGATTGTTAAATCAGCAAAAATTGATAAGGGCAGGTTTATTACCCGAAAGGCAGCATTTTGGGTGTACTTTTTAAAAATTCCTTTCTGCAAGATGACCACCAGTTTGAATCTGGTTTGCTATTCCTTGTTATATCCTTACAGATATAGCCACATTCTTCTTTGATCACTGGAGGAATTGTCCTGAATGGAACAATAGTTAACTTTCTGTTGTTCCAAGCCATTTTCCAATGCTTCAGTAAGGAAAAGAGAATTCCAGTTAGAGTATTGTTTCTTTAGTGAACTCAATTTTCTAGTAAGATACGCCTAAGTAATACAGAATTCTCATTTCATCTTGAAGATGAGTTCTTGAATTCATAAGCTACTTTGATCATAAATACTTAATTAAGTTATTCCCTTATCATTTTGCCCCAGACATACATTACACATGCTCAACTTACATCAGGGATTTGATATGTAAGCTTTTCACACAGTCATATCTGAATGTCTGAATTCAGATGATTCAACCAGTTTTGCCATCCTAATAATTGTTCTAAAGTTCTGAAATGTTTAAAAGCTAAGGCTAAATATTCCCATTTAATATCTACTCCAAAGAAGGGACTTAAAAGTTAAGTGCATCCCACTTTGGTAATTCTGCATAAAAAAAATAGTGAAATACTGCCACAGAGCCATTATACACTCCATATTTCCCATTTTAACAGATCTCCTTTAGTTTATCCAGATGGTAACGTTTGAAGTGGAAATGCCATTTGAAGTTTCCAAATCCATATGAATGACTTTTGTCAGATACAGGATCCAAAATAGTGGTGGTATGTGTTTTCCCTTTTCCTACTGTGCTGGTATCCCTTTGGAATAGTAGAAGGGCTAATAGCACCAATCACTTTTGCGAAGTAATAGAGAGCGGTGTAGCTGGCAGGATGTTCTTCATAAGGGCCCAGCCCCGGAACTCTGAAACATCCTACTAGTTCTTGTTTAGAATTGCAAAGATTTGTCCACTTTCAGGACATGTTACAGGGTCTGTTTGTTTTTGAAGAGAGGTAGAGGGATTGAAGTATGAGTCTGTGTATGGGCTCTTTTTATTCTGAAAGAAAAAATAAACAAACTAAACATGTAACACAGCATACTTTTTTTAAAGATTCACACAACTTCCCTCTCCCCTCACTCCTGGGAAGATGAATAGGGGAAAATAAGGTAAAAACCTCATGTGGCAGATGGTAGTCATGTTGCTGAATATGCTATTGGAAGGTGTTTGGATGCCACAGTATAAGAATCTGTACAAAATAGAAAGGGTGCATGGGTGATATTGTAAGGGAATATTGGGGAAGAAAGGAAAGAACAGAGGGCAAGATATGTAAAAAATGAACTAAATATAGAGAAGAAGAGAGTGGAGGAGAAGCAGGGACTTAGAGAGAGGAGAGAACACTGAAGGAGAAAAGTAGCTAGGACTCAAACTGAAGAATGAGGCAGAATCAGAAATAAGCATGTTGAATAAAAGTCAGAACAAAGAGAAATAATCTCAAAGTAAAATGGATTTCAAATGTAAAAATATTAAATGGAAAAGTTAGTCCAAGGAAGAACAGATACTGCAAAGACAATGGTGGTCGGGGGAAGGAGTATTCAAAATATACAATACAAGAAAAATGTGGAATAAGTGAAAGGAAAAGGAAGTAACAAAAACCAAGAGAACAAAGTACATTATAGTTTGCCAGGCTTGTAAGGCCTTGCATTGAAATTCTCTGTTTGGCTGTTACGTGATGCATCCAAAATTTTAGGAAATACTCCAAGCATCAATAGTCAAAACCTTGATTTTTTGGGGAGGGTAAAAACCAAAAGGGGGAAATGAGGGACATTGAAAGCCCCAACATCTGATTAGCAGAGCTAGCAGTTTCAACCATCTCTAATTTTATGGCAGCCAATAACAGATTCCAATATAATACCCCTCATTTTAGCTCTCCCCATCCCCCCATTTCAGTTTAAGGGCTTATCCAACATGACTTTCTGTTCAGGGATAGCTGTTCATGAATAACTTCATGTGTAGACAAGCCCTACAAAGGCTGACACTCTAAAAGAGAGAGACGGTGAAGTAAGGAGGATAAGAATGGCAGGACAGGGCAAAGGGAGTATACACAGGACCCCTGGCCTGAGGAGGGGGATTAGGGGGGTTAAAATGAGTCCCTGAAGAAGTGAGGAATGGAAGGGTAGCACACAGGGAGCTTGTGAGGAGAGATTGGAGGGCTGCAGAGAGTTGGTGTTGAGTAGTGAGCTCAATTATATAACAGAAACTGGCCTTATTGGGTCAGATCAATGGTCCATCTAGTTCACTATACTGTCATCCAACAGTGACCAGTGCCAGATGAACAAAATGGGGCAATTTATTAAGTGATCCATCCTGTCGTCCAGTCCCAGCTTCTGGCTGTCAGGTTTAGGGACACCCAGAGCATAGGATTGCATCCCATGCAACAGTGTGTGTGATCCCTTAATTTGTTCATGGAAAGTTTTATGAAGTTACAATAAATTGCTAGAATGCATACAATCTATGCGTATCATTTTTCTTGTAAATGTGACTTTGCATTATTGCATTCTCACGTCTAAATATTTGCAGGGCTGATTACTGTTCTGATGGAACAACATTATATGCAACCATAATTCACTGTTGGTGGCCTACTTGTTTTCTCAATAAAGAATTGACATTTTGAAGAGAAAATAAGAGCAGATCAGCAAATGAAACACCTGGTAAATTGCGTACAACCTTCTTTAATCTGGCTGGCATGGTTCTGGGTCTTTGAAACTTCGTTTTAGTTGCTTTTCCTCATCCCCAAAGTAGTCAACTGTTTATTAATCTAAATCTCTGTAGTTCCTTCCCTACCCCTTCCCTCAGCAGTTGCCAATGTAGTCAAGCTCTCAGTCTGCTGGAGGACATAGCCTTTTATTTTTGTGGATAAAGCTCTAGACAATGAGCATTTACTCTTCAAAGTTTTCCCTCCGCGACCCCTTTTCATGGAGGAAAAACTCGCGCAGCCCCCGGGGGCGTATATCTGCTGAAATGCTGCCGCAGAAAGAGGAAGCTTCCGCTTTTCGCAGCGGCATTTTGGTGGGGCAAAAACAGACCGCCCGGGAGTGGCGGTGACTCTGGGGTCTCACGCACTCCCGGGGGTGGTCTCGTGCACCCCTGGGGGTGCGCGCACCCCACTTTGAAGACCACTGCTCTAAGATATAATACACTGACTTCAATATGTTTGTTTATAGATAGGAAATCTGACAGAGTGGCTACATTGTATGTAACTACGCTACTATAAAATGTGCAGTGTAGACACCGCCTCAGTGTTAGCACTCTAATAATTTAGCTCTAGTGTAAACGGATGCAACTCTGTTGGAGACAAGTTGCACCTGATTATGCACCATTTGAATTTGGCTTATGGGAAACCACTTACCTAAAATCTCTAGTAAATTACATTTGCTTAATGATGTCTTAATTTTTGGTAAATAGTCTGTGGATTTGTGGGTTGATTGGGCAGGTGATTATAGGAAGAAGGGAAGGAGGAAATATTCTCCAGTTGTACTGTCTTTTAAATTTGTTTTCCCTTAAATTTTTATAACAATAACTGAATGAACTTGACTGTCCCCTTTCTAAGCTGTGTTTTTGACAAAAATGTTCTGTATTACAAATATACCTCATTAAAGGAGAATATGCACTGGCACTAGGTAAAAACATTTCTATAAATGTGCAATCTATTTAAATGATGCCCAGTTTGTTTTTGGTTTTTTTGGCTGCCCAAAGATATGCTAAATCAAGTGCTATCATCAGATTCAGATGGAGATTTGTTTCACAGTATCCTTAGTTAAATACACAGTGTATTATTATGCAAGTGCATGAACTAATCACACCCTTATGTTTGAACACTTGAATTTACATAGGGATCAGAACCTGATAAGATAAGTTAAAATTCTGTGTCTGAGTTGCCTTGGGTTGGAGGTTATATTGTCAGCAATAAAGAACCTATTGTCCCAAGCTGAGAACAAGCCAGCACTTACTTGATTAACATGAATCTTTGTTGTTATTGCCTGATGCATACCAGCACTGGACAACAGCTTCTTTAGTCATACTTCTTAGCAGTATTATTTCATATCAGTATGGATGTTACTCAGACAGGTGTTAAAGGAAAATGTTCACAGCTGTCAAAATGACACCTTCCTGGCCTTTTCATTTGAAGGCATATCTGTTCATTTAGGCCATTCTTTACTGTTCCTCCCCAATCAGTTTCACTGGGCAGGCAGTTTATTTAAATATTTCAATAAACCTTAGAGCAAGTTTTTTTTTCAAATTTCTATTTTCTGCCAATTCACAATAACAGAAGTAGGATGGAGAGAGGATTCAATGTATATGCAATAGCCTGTGATTGCAAACACACGTGGCAATCCCGGACCAGGCAGGAGCAGGATTTGCTGTTCCTGCGTTGACAGGGATTCAGCCACAGCATGCTGACTGAGCCACAGCCGTTTGCACTGGGGCTGCCCCTGGGCTGTTTCCTGCCTCACTGGGGTTTGGTATGGCTGGCTTCTTCCAATTCGGGGTACACTGCAGCAGGTACTCTGGGCCAGTCCTCTTTGGTGTCTCGGGATCGGAAACAGCCGGGTGTAGGTTCCTCTCTGGGATGGTTAAGAACAGGCGAAGTGTCGTCCTTCTTCACAGGTTCTTCCCAAACTGTGCTGAGGGCTTGCCTTTTATACATCCAGCCACGAGGCGTGAAGGGTGTGGGGGCGATCTAGGCTCTGCCCTCCAAGAGGAGTGCAATGGTCCTTCGCTCTCCTGTGGGGAGGGAGGCCGGCCACTCAGTTTCACTACAGTTACTCATAGCATAACATACCTGGTTCTTCAAGGGATTATTCACATTGATTCTACTCTTCATGTGCATGTGTACCACACATGCAAGATCATAGTCCTTTTGTCTAACAGTATCTGTTGGGGCTTTGCCTGGACCTGAGATGCACTTTCACTCTTTCAGCACTCAAAGATTTAAAGGGTGGAGCAGATCCTTCCATCCCTAGGTTCCTTCTTACAGCTTGTGGAAGCAACACGGAACCGCTGCAGTTTCATTTTAGTACAGTAGTTGTGCTTTTTTGCCAACAGGCATAACATTAACAATAAACCTACAGTGATTGATATACTTGGTACTGGGACTCAACCCACTATCGTAGAATCAGCGTCCCTAGCATTCAAAGTTTGTCCCTCTGATGAGGCTGCTGTCCTGCTTGTTTAGGGCACACTAGGTGCCTCTTTTGCCTCAGCAAAGCTCCCTGATGGACACCTTTCCCATCCTTTGGACACTTGTGTTATTGCAGGCCTTTCCCCTGATTGCCCATGATACTGAATGCCTTGAGGAAATTGAGACAAGAGACAGAACTTATGATCCCAGTATAGGCCAAGCAGTTCTAATATTTGGATCTAATGAATGTTTCAGTTCAGCCCCGACATAGTCTTTCAGAACAGCCAGATCCTAAAACTGGACCCAGCCTCCTTATATCTGACAGCCTGAATGCTGTGTGCCTGAAATCCTACAAAGGAAGGTCTTCATCTGAAGTTCAGAACATTCTGTTGCAAAGTGGGAAAGCCTCAACTAGTTAGACTTAAAGCGAAGTGGAAGAGGTTTTCTATTTGGGCAGCTCAGCACCGTGTCCCCCTGACAACACTCATTTCAGCACTCATTTACTAGAGTTGCAACAATGTGGACTTCCTTTCGGCTGCATAAGGGTCCATCCAGCAGCAACCACTTTCCTACCCAGGGCCATACTGTTTTCTTGCCCCACAATGGATAGATTCCTTAAATGCATTATTCATGTTTTTCCCCAAAGTTCAGGATTCACTTCCTTCTTGAGACCTATATACCGTTAACAGGATTAATGGGTCCCCTTTGAGCCCTCAGCAACTTATTGCATTTACTGCCCATTCATGAAAACTGTCTTTTTAGTAGCCGTTACATTATTCAGGAACTCAAGGCAGGTCCTCATTATACAATGTTTCATAAGAGCAGGGTCATTGTGTGAATCAATCTGTTAATCTCCGAGGTATCTATTGGCGTCTAATAAGTGTTCCATATTACTTTGATCATGTTTTGGAACCATTTTTATGGAATACGAGCCATAAGGTAAGTGTTTGTTTGGTCTTCTCCATCCATGTAAAAGGTGTAATATCTGTTATGACCACGTCGGAGTCTAGGGCATTGTTTCTCAAAGTGTGGGCCATACTCCACTGGGATGTTTAAAGGGTACTCAACTGTTCTTCCTTCTCCCAGAAAAATCCCTTGATCTGAAGATAATTGTTTTAATGCTGTTCTTTACCTTGTAAATCCTGTGTGTGTAGTTCCATAAATGTACTAAAAATAGTCTAACTGAATTGCAAGTAGACTTGTGAAAATATGGCCCAAATGAAGTAAATGGGAGTTTTGCCATTGGCTTCAATGTAGCCAGGATTTCACCCCACATGTCTATGTAGTCCAACCTGCATGAGGTCATATCCCAGTCCACTCTTCAACTTCAGTTGTTTCATCAAACTTTGGCATAGATAGCATGGCAGAGTCCATTTTTGACAGAGCTATAAGAACAGTGGGAGATGTACTTTGTTTTAGAAAGCAGATTAGCCTTAAAATATCCAACTGCCAAAACTTTGTATATCATTTATCAAAATGCTGAAGCAAAATAGTAGGGTAGTGGTGTCACTAGTCCAAGAAAAATCTAAAGTACCAATTCTGAAATTTTAAATAAACTTTTTTCTTTTCAGCAAAATTTAAAAAAAAATTAAAACTAAAATCCCTTTAGCAACCTTATTCTGTTTCTGAAATATTCTTAATTAAGTTGATGTAGCATTGTGCTAATTAAGATATCAATGTAAAGTAGAAATGTTAATTGTGGGACTATACCAATTGCTTGCTGAAAAGTTTGTCATTATTTCCTGATGAAACAAAGTACAATTGAGCTACAATACTTTTCTGGGAAAATGATATATATAAAAAAGTATAAAAGCACCCCTGTCAACAAGTACCAAGAATTTGGGGTTTCCAAATCCAAAATAAATAAAAAATGATTAATTGCAAACTATACTTATGTGTGCTTCATAACTGATTGCAATGTATCTTGATATAATGATCATCATCATCATCATTAGGAGGTGGGACTCACTAAATCACTTTGTCATCTTTAATTTCCTAAGTGAAGGGAGTGAATCCAGTCCATAGGTCTGTTTAATAGGAAAGCTAAGGGGTTTTTGTTTGGTTTTGCTTTTTATTTTTAAATCTTCTAAAACTGCTGCAGTAGTTATTGTGATTGCCATCTTGGATTCCTTCCAAGACCAAAGGGCAACATGATTATGACTTAGAAAGCTTTGCTTTTTTTAATCTTTTGTGAAATTGCACTGACATCAGGCAAAATTTTATTGTTAAAGTGTATAGCTTCAAGGTTATATATTGTTGCTTTGCTTCAATGTTTATTTTAAAATAAATGTGTCTAGCATTTATCTATGAGTGGAAGAGACCATTGATGAAGTACAAATGTAAGGTCTAATTCTCCATTTATTTACACCTGTTTTCTGGTAGTGTTACTCCATTGACATGAAAGGAATTGCTCCTGATCTGCATCAGTGTAAATGGAGAATCATTCCCAGCGTGTATTAGCATAGTTGCTTGATTATAACTGTCGTTTCAAATCATCCAAGCCATGGTCTAACACAATAACAGTAATAGAATATTTTTTTACATATTTTCTGTTTTTTGATCTCAGCAAGCTTTTTTCATTTTTTGCCCTTACAGTTCACTTGTAACCAAAGGCCATACATGTGAAGAAAGAGCACAAATGAGTAAGTTCACAACAAATGCTCAGTATACAAAACTTGTGTGTATCCTCATTAATCAAAATGAGGGGCTTCCCATGTCTCTTCTGCCTCCTGTCTAAATCTGCATATTAATCATGGATCTGAAGAATGGATATAGGAAGAAACCATTCATACTGTAGTTATAGTTTTATTGTAAATCTGATTTTATAATAATTTGAGCCATCTTTTCATGAACTGGGTTCATAATTTGAGCACTGTACTGTTTTCAGTCCTTTTTCCACAGCTGCAATCCAGATAAGTGACTCAATTATACTTAGTGTTAGCCTTAAAGATTCACTGATGCCTCATGGAAAACCTTGAAAAACATTCTATTTAAGACAATTATGCTTAAACACCACATTTTCTAAGGACATTTGCATGAAAACAGGCTCTTGCTAAAGGAGTTCATCTGCTCTTCCTGCATATTTGTCATTTGGAATAATAATCCTTTGCAATAGCACAATTAACTGCTCTTGAGATTGTGATATCACACACAGCAGTATGGTCAAGATTTTCCAGCTTGGATATCTAAAGTTAGGCACCTAAATTCCTATCTGAACACATGAATGAGCACTCACACACTCTCCACTGTGCCTCTGCAAATCCAGGCTATTTTGATTTAGGAACCCAAGCTGGAAATCTCTGGTCTATGGCTTTAAGGAATAAACAGTAGGAACAGATGAACGCCATCTAAAGTGTCTTTCCATATAATGATTCTTAACATTAGTGGTTAAAAACAAGGGAAGAAGCAAATAGAAAATTGTTTAATTTAGAAAGGTATTCTAATACTAAATTACATTTTCTATGTTTTCCTTGTGACAATTTCTGTACAAGTGCTGGTATCTTAAATAGTTGAAAGTTTAGGTATTCTTCCACTAACACTGTAGCTGCCTTGATGTTACTCAGTGAATTGTCTAGTTTAGAGTTCTTGAGAAGAAAGGTAGCTTATAGACTCTCCCCTCCTTTGCCTTTGCACCCTGTTATTTCCATATTTGAAGGATGAGTCCCAGGCCAAGCTTGCATCCAAAAATGGATTTGCTGTAAAGTAGCTGATGTATTACTACTTCATTCACTATACTGGCAAAATACACAACAATATGCTCTTGAAATGTGTTACTCTGAAGACTGAAAGCTGACTAGAACTCTTATTACTCATAGGAAAATGCTGCATAGAATCAGTCAAATGCAAATCAAATGTCTGGCTGATCATCAGATTTGGCCTGTTATTCACATATATATTCCTATTTTATCAAATTGCACTTCCCATTTTTTAAGATTAGCACAGCTTCAGAATCACAATTATAGAATTTTAATCTTGATAAATAGTACAAGGATTAATTATGCATTCTTTTTAGGTGATAAAGTTATCTAATAATAGGGGCAGATTTCCAATTTCTCGATCAACAAAATGATCTCAGAAAGGCCCCTTACATCATTCATTTCTGTCTATCAAGGCTTAAATGAGGCAGGGTTACCAAGCAGCCTCCTTTTGACAGGGTAATCCAATAGTACAATTTTTATTCATTGCTCTGTTATTGGCACAAGACCATTTGTGGGCATATATCCAGGTCCCCAGGAAACTTGGAAACATTCCACCTTAAAGAGAACTGAAACTGTGGCTAACAAACCAGCTGCTGTATTGAGCTCAGAAGGAAGTCTTTGTAGCTCTGTGGAAGGAACTTAAGTTATTTGCATAACATCCAGCAGCTCTAGTGCAGAGGATTGGCACAAGCGCAACACAGGGTAGGGATCAAGTTTTATCTTTTGACCGTGTTTGGCAATAGCTATCTAGCTGAAAGACTAAGGTGAGGAGCAAAATAAGGGAAAAGTGAGGAACTTGAGTGTGTGTGGTGTTCAGGGATGAGGAAGATATGGACAAATATTCTTTTGGGGGTGGGGTCGGGCGGGGGAGGAAATCTGTTTTATTAAATGTTATGTCTTGTAACACAAACAAAAGCAAGTTTATAATAAATGGTGCAAGCATTAGTTATAACTGAGGGGTGTATGTAGACTATTTTGTCCTAATCTTTTTTGGGGCAAGATAACAAATAGAGCAAAGAGCAACTGATGAAAAATAAATGTAGGAGAGGGGGAGTGATGCCACAGAAGGTAATACGATCTCTTTGTCATTTGACCCTTTTTTCAAACAGAGCATCTTCTGTATTACTGAATTATGAATTTATGGAATAATTAGTACTAAATTTACACACAGCCTATATTAATGGTTCTCAACCTGTTCACCATTGTGGCAGACATATGCAGTGTTCTATGTGGTATGTGGGCTGCACTCATGCAATATATGTATTATCTGTATGGCTCTGGGGATGCTACATGGGCCACAGCTGTGTGGTGATTGGACCTTAAGTGTTCCATGGATTGAGAACTACTGGACCATATTAAAAATATAAAAATTATATAAATTAGTCCAACTATAGATTTTTAAAAGGGCTGCCTTATTTGTTCATATACCTTCACTTTAGTGGTTCTTGTAAGGGCAGTTTTTTCCCCAAATGTTGCTGTTTCCATAAAGTGTTAATCCATAATTCAGTGCCAATTTACGTATCTCCTTGGTTGACCAATACACTAGCTTTAAAGTGTTCACTTCTTCATAAGTCAGAGGAGGGAATAACTGTTGTTTAAAAACAAACAAGCAAGCACTGGATACAATGTGCTATTGCTTTAAAATACTGAGTGTACACAAATATTTGTTTCCCTGAAAATGGGCTCTGTCAGACCATCTGTGTAACTGGAAGGATGTGAGAAGCATAAGAAAAGAGAATTGCAACAATGGTCTAATCCTTTTGAAGTACACTTTCTTCCAACAATTGTAGGTTGACTTACCTCCTGCTCCATCTGATATGGCCTCAAAGCCTCTCAGGTGATGGAGAGCATGGAGCATCAACATATGGATCCTACGGTGCATTTACTAGTTTCTGAAGTAAAAGGGCAGAAGGAGATGGAATTATTTATACAGACATAGTAGAATTGTCTCAGTTCAGAACTGACTCTGTGCCTTGCATTTGAGGAAGTCACGTAACTGCTAGGAGATAATGCTGGAATGGAGAAATGAAACTTCTGTAGTTGAGATCATTGAGAGAGGTAAAGAGGTTGATCACTTCCTTATGTATCAAGAAATGTATCTGGTGCTGGGGAACGTCTTGAGGAAGGAAGAGCATATGTAGAAAAAGTGGAAGCAAACTGCTGGCATAGAAAGCTAACATAATTGGGGAAGGGATATTTCAATTATGAAGTGCTCCAAAAAGTAATTTAGTAACTGAGCTATTAAGTAAAACTTTGTAATTAGGTTAAAAAACTAGCACTGTGATGTTCAGCTTTTACATTTTTTTAAATGAGGAAATTAATAAAAAAAAGAACATAAAAGCAGAAGTGGGTAGTAAACTTTGCCGGTGACTCACTTGTTTAAGTGAGTGAAGAATAGAGAAAACTGCAGGGAACACAAGAGGGATGTAACAAAGATAGATGAATAGACAGCAGATGAAATTCTGTTGTGTTAAATGTAAGGTGTACTGCACACAGGAAGGAATGACTTGGACTACTGGTATACATTACTGGGTTTTAAATTAATTAAACTGTGACAAATCATGGCATCATTGGACATTTCAGTGTGCAGTGGCAGTCAAATAAGCCAACACTGTTGTGAAGTAGGAGGAATGCAATGAAAAAATTACATAAAAGATTCTAATGCTATTTTGTACAAATCAATTATACCCCATCCCCAAAATGATGCATGCATTTCTGGTCACTATACAGAAAATATCTAGCTGAATTAGATGTGAGAGGCATGACATCATGACGATGATGATTTTATTATTTGTATTGCAGAAGCATCTAGAAACCCCACCCCTATTGTACTAGGCATATATTGTACAAACATAACAAAAAGACTGTCCCTACCCAGAAAAGCTTCTCTTCTAAATAGACAAATGGAAAGACTTTCATATGAGCAGAGACCAAAATATTTTTGACTGTTCAGTTTACAGAGCAGGTGAATAAAAGTTGACACAACATAGCAACAGATCTTAGAGTAAATAGGAGTGCCCACTTCTCATAATACAATACCAAGGGACTATCTAATGAAATTGAAAGTTAATATATATAAAATTATTTAAGGAAATACCCATTTTTACATAATACATAATTAACTAGTGGAACTCAATGCTACAAGATATCCTTGAAGACTAAACA
>ML677386.1:9455643-9474503 GCA_007922305.1 Dermatemys mawii | reverse complement strand
ATAAACAAGAAAATACATAGGTACATGAGCTAGGATGACAGCCATTTAATTGTTAATATAAGGCAATATTTAAAGCTGTATGTTTCAGGGTATTTAAACCACCAGTAATTTATGGGACATAGGAAACAACTTCCCCTTGGGCAGTTTATTCCAGAATTATGCACAATAGTGGAAAATTGCACCTTTCTCTAAATCACCTGGTACTGGCCATTGTCAGACATACAATACTGTAATAGATGGCCTGTTGCTCTGATCTGATGTAGGAATTTCTTTGTTCCTAATTCTTGCTGGGAAAGAGAAGAATGGGATTATTACAGGATAGTCTTTTCTCATTTTATAGTTATATTTAGTTTGTATGACAACTTACAAATGTTTGTGATACCCTTCAAAAAACTAGGTTGAATAGATTTTGAAGAATGGTTTTCCATTTTTAATGTGTGAATTGGATAGATAGTGTGAAAAACATAATTTACAGCCACTTCAAAGAAAATAGAATTAATCTTCACAGAATAAGTGAAGTTTCAGTTCATTCCAGATATGCAAAATTGTTTTTTTGTTCTGAATACTATTTAAGTAATTGCAAAATGCAAAGTAGGTAAAAGGGTTATGATGGGATGTCTTAGTTTTATTTGATTGCTTTTCTCTGAGGGAGGGCCTCCAATCCTAACATCTGGAGAAAGCTCTTTGAAGAATATGAAGGATCAACTATTAGTTGCTACTATCAGTTGTTTATATGATACCATAATTCATACAGAAAATCTTTCTTGTGCTTTAGTTCTGTAGTAGTAATTTTTCCCAAAAGTGTTAAGCATACCACAAGATATTTTCCTAGTTGCATTTTATTTTCACCAAAGGAATGTAAAATGCTTAAAAAATATATTTCAAGATCCTGTGTGTCATATTTTAAAGATATTTTAATCAGATTCCATGCTAACTAACATTTAAACAATTTGGTTGATCGCTGTGGGCAAGGCAAAACTTTTTTGTTTTAACCTCCAGGTAGATATTGTGTTTAAGGTCTTAGGCTGGAACACAACTTTTTTTGTTCCTTAAGAAGAGCATGTTCTTAACATGTTTTTTGGCCTGTTCTCTGTTGTGTAGCCAAATGGAAAGAGTTTCAAGTGCAAGACTGATTATGCACTTTAAACACTGTTTACTGAACACTGTTAACTCAGGTTCATCCACAGTGGGCTTCAGTCTTGCTATACCAGGCAAAGCCTGGGTTCAGGTTCCTGTGCTCATCCAGACATGGAAGAGAAAAGTTCTTTTGTAAAGCTTAAATTTAATTTTGTTCCCCAATAATGTTTTTAAATACTTTTTTGTGATATAGGTAGGAAAGAAAATGTTTCTTCTCTGCCCTCCTCTTATCTCCACCTAACTTCACTGAACTGTGGGAAGCTTTCGGTACAATTTACCCTCTCTGTGTAAAACTGCCCTAAATATGCATTTCCTTATTTGAAGCATCTTGAAAGATCATTACATTGCCTCTTACTGCCCAAAGAAGAAAAACTGCTGTGGGACTAGATAACATTCAGTCTTGCTTCACCCTTAAACTGATCTTTCACAATGGGAGAAAAGCACTGGGCATGGCTGCAAATGAATGTGCATACCCGGTGCACATTCCTCTACATGATTATTCTGGAAATTATTAAAAACAACTGAAGACTATTTTAATGGTCTTGTAATTCAATGTTTGACTGAATTAACATTTGCCAGCCTGGCTGCCATGTTGCTGTGGGAAGCAACCAGCATGTTGTTGTTTAGCATAGTAGCTGTAGCCTCTTAAATTAGCAAACAGAATAATATAAAAGAGAATATGTTCTAGTTACAGCTGTTCTGAAGTTAGATTAAGAATGAAGTAATGTAAAATTGAAGGAAATCATGCAGTACCTTACTGCTGTTTCCTAGATGCATTACAATGAAAGGAATTGCCTTTTTAAAAAAAAAAACCACAAAAAACAACAAAACATTAATTGGAATTCTTCTCTCTTCCTTGTCTGGAGATCTACCTAATGGTTTTGCCTTTAAGTTTCTGCTGGGACTCTTTTCTTACTTTCCAGCATGGTTTGCAATATCATCACTGTTTGCCTAACTGGCAAGTCCCAAATTCAAAATGCTGTGCTCCTGCATCCTCTCTCTTCGAAGAAAGACCCTGTTTTCTGCCACACAACTGGAATATTTAACTGTAAAATGTTTGGAACAAAATCCTTACAATTCACTTTCAAGGATTACTTTGTGTACTATAATTTAGAGTAAATGTAACAGAAATATTGCCTACTGAAGTAAAATAGAAATTAGAGCCAAAGAGACCTTTAGAATAGAAGACTTGAAACACTAGCTCCTCAGGGTTGTTCCTTCCGGTATATGTTCTGTTCTTGTCCAGCATAGTTTTAAATATCATCTGTGGGAAGGCTGTTCCACAATTTAATAGACATTTACTAGTTGAACTGGCTGGAAGAAGATAATTCTGTTTTGCAGCAACATTTGAGGTTTTGAAACTTTTTCATTTTGCATTTTGAAGAAGAAAACCTTTCAAACATTTCTTTGAAAACAATTGTGTCAAAATGTCCATTTCAGACAGAAGATTGAGCTTTCCAATTTGGGAAGCTGTCTGTCTCGATAGCCTGATGGTTAGAGCGCTAGTGTGGGATATGGGAAAACCTGATTCAAGTTTCTGCTCTATCTGATTGAACAGAGTTTTTTGTTCCAGATGACTGAACCAGGCAGAGCATGTACTTTAAACTTGGTTGAAACTGATACATCTCCATGACGTTCGGAGTGTTTTGGCTTCAATTAACTGAAATTTCACTGAAAGTGTTACAACCAGTTATAATCAATGGAATGTTTTTCCTAATCGGACTAAATTTTACTGAATCTTTTGTACCAATGGACAGAATCGCATATGGATTCTTCCAGTCCATCATCCAAGAAATGAAACGCCAAGGGCTTGTCTACACTTAAAATGGTACAGCGGTACAGCTGTGCTGCTGTAGTGCTTCAATGTAGACACTGCCTATGTCTATGAGAGGTGTTCTTCTGTTGCTGTATGTAATCCACCTCCCTGAGTGTCGGTAGCTAGGTTGACAGAAGAAGTTTTCCATCTACCTAGCTCTGACTACCCAGGAACTTAAGTTGGCTTAACTATGCTCCTCAGGAGCATAGATTTTTCATACTTATCACTGACCTAGTTAAACTGACCAATATTTTAAAATAGACCAGACCTTAGTTTTTAGCAGATGTACTCACAAGTATGTTTATGAGTGATATTGGCTGAGTGCAGTCCCTGCCCCAAAGTTCTTTCATTTTCAGAGACATACAAAAAAGGAGGCTGCACTGGAAACCTACAGTAGAGAGTAACTTGAAAGATATGCCTTCTGATTTCTTTATTACTGTTGATTCTGTTCTTATAAGCATCACAGAAGTGACTTTTGAGGAGATACTTGAATACTGAGAGTCAGTTTGGCAAACTGGGATGGGGAGGGCATTCCATGCATTAGGATAGTATTGAGATACTGAGATGAAAGTAGGAAAAGAAGACAAATGGAATAGGTATGTAATCTATTGCAGATTTAAATTAATTAGGCATGGATGTATTGTTAACTGTAGTGGCTTTTGTTATGTTTATAGATAAGGTCTTCCATACGTTGTTAATAATCTGTGGATTGATTTACATATTCTCTACCTTTAGCATTAATAATTAAGAATACTACTGGGCTAATTTATTGGTTGCTGATAAGTGCAAATGAGAACATACTTCTATCTTTACCTTTCTGACTACATAATCATTTGTAATATACTCAGTATGTTTGTATCTGAGTTCCTCTGACAATATATGGGCCACTAGTGGTGTTTAGGATGTTTTATATTTACAACTAATACTGTAGACTTCCTGCTCTTGAATGTAAATCATTTTAATGCACATTTTTCTTTTTCAGAACAGTCACAAGGAATACACCTGGATTGATATCAAATTGAACACTTCTAAACTGAGGGAAATAAGAAGATCTGTTGTTCTGATGTTTTTTTAAATGGCACTCTGATATGATTATGCTCTGATAAAAACAGTAGTGGTCTTATTTTGCAATTCTCTGTTCCATATGTGATGATGTAATAGCAGTGCCAGTCTTGGAGGTAAGACTAGGTACGTCCTTGCCCTGGAGTGGACATGAGCGATCAAAGATCTTCTCAAGAAGATAAGCACAAACTCAGCCGAACGTCCTCAAAGTTCAAGGAGTCTTCAAGAAGTATGCAGTCCGATGACTATTTTGCTAGAAAATTTAAAGCTTTAAATGGTAACATGGGTTCTCCTGCTTCTTTAAATACATCTAGCAAAAATGAAAGTAATCAGATTAATGGTACACCAGCTATGCCTAAAATGGGTGTCCGAGCAAGGGTATCTGAATGGCCTCCTAAAAAGGATTGTTCTAAGGAACTAAGTAAAGCACTATGGGAAAGTAGACCTCAAACCAGTTATGAGAATGTTGAATCAATAATTGCAAATGGACAGAATGACCGAAGTGATGGGCAACAAGAACAGCAGTTGGATTTGGAATTTGCAGAGACCAAATATACAATAGGAGATCTCTTTGTCCATTCTCCCCAGAGGGGACTTCATCCCATAAGACAAAGAAGCAACAGTGATGTCACAATTAGTGACATTGATGCTGAAGATGTGTTGGACCAGAATGCTGTTAACCCAAATACAGGAGCAGCTCTTCACAGAGAATATGGAAGTACTTCTTCAATTGACAGGCAAGGTTTATCTGGTGAGAATATTTTTGCAATGCTCAGAGGATATCGAGTGGAAAATTTTGAACATAAAACTCTTGCTCCATTTGGATTTCCCGAGTTTTTCCGCTGTAACCCTACAATTTCTCCAAGTCTTCATGCTGCCACACAGATTTCCAGGGGAGAATTTGTCAGGATTTCTGGATTGGATTATATGGATAATGCCCTGCTTATTGGTAGGGACAGGGACAAATCTTTCAAATGGAGACTAAAATCAGAAGCAGTAGAAACACCTCTGTTTAGAAAACTGCGAACTGTTAAAAGTGAGCATGAAACTTTCAAATTTTCCTCAGAACTGGATGATGGTAGATTTGAGAGAAACATTCGTCCTTGGAACTGTCAAAAATGTTTTGCACATTATGATGTTCAGAGCATTTTATTTAACATAAATGAAGCAATGGCTACCAGAGTTAATGTGGGAAAAAGAAAAAATATAACCACCGGGGCTTCAGCCGCATCACAAACTCAAATGACAGCAGGCCAGACAGGAAACTGTGAATCTCCTTTGGGAAGTAAAGAGGACCTCAATTCAAAAGAAAACCTAGATGCTGATGAGGGTGATGGGAAAAGCAATGACCTAATACTGAGTTGCCCTTACTTCAGGAATGAAACTGGTGGAGAAGGAGATAGGAGGATTGCACTTTCTAGGGCAAACTCTGCATCTTTTGCTTCAGGTGAAAGTTGTTCCTTTGAATCCTCTCTAAGTTCCCACTGCACCAATGCTGGTGTTTCTGTACTGGAGGTGCCAAGAGAGAATCAGTCAATTCACCGGGAGAAAGTTAAGCGTTATATTATAGAACACATTGATCTTGGAGCATATTATTACCGAAAGTTCTTCTATGGAAAAGGTAAGTTTCTCTTTCTTGATATGTACATATCGGGTTTAATTTGCTTAATATTTAGCCCTTTAAAAGAGAGCATTTTCCCCAAAGACTCTCAAAGTATTTGACAAAAGGTAAATCTCTCAATATATCTGTGAGGATTGGAAGTAGTAATATCCAATGAGTAAAGTGAAGTACAGAAATATTAAGTAACTTGTCAAAGGTCACTGAATAGTGTGGTATAATTTTAAAGCAGGTGTGGGCAAATTTTTGTCCCGAGGGCCACATCGGGATTGCAAAATTGCGTGGAAGGCTGGATAGGGAAGGCTGTGCCTCTCCAAACAGCATGGCCCCACCCCCCATCTAGCCCCCTCCCACTTCCTGCCCCCTGACTGCCCTCCTCAGAACCCCCAACCTCCCCTCTCCTTGTCCCTTGACTGCCCCCTCCTGAGACCCCCCCACACTCTAAATGCCCCTCCAGGACCCTACCCCACCCATCCCCTTCCCTATCCCCCTGACTGCCCCCGGGACTCCCTGCCCCTTATCCAAGCCCCCAGCCCCAGTCCCTTTACTCCATCCTGCTCAGAGCAGTGTGTCTGGTAACCGTGTGGCCCACCAGAGCTAGACACGCTGCCCCGCCTCCTTACCATGCCGCTCAGAGCGACAGGAGCAAGCAGCCCCACTGGAGCCAGCCATGCCGCTGCAGCACTGCCCAGGATCAGTGGGTCAGAGTGCTGCTTGCGCGGCTTGCTGAGGCTGTGGGGAAGGGGCCGGCGGGGAGCATCCCGATCTGAGAGCTCAGGGGCTGGACAGGACGGGCCCGTGGGCTGGATGTAGTCCACGGGCGGTAGTTTGCCCACCCCTTGTTTAAGGTATTGTAAATTAGCTTCCTTCTACAAGGCTTTAGTTTTCTTTGCCTGAGAACAGGGAAAATGTTGATCTCCTGTCAAATTACTGTGAACAGATGGGGCCCAAAATTTTAGAGGAGACTTTATTTTTGAGGCTTTTTCAGTAGAGTTAACTACCATCTTTAATTAGGTCAATAGCTGACATCCATCCCCTGGATTACATAATGCACTTCAAAAAAAAAAAATACACCACCATGTCTGGATTTTGTTCTGTTCTCTTCTATTGTTTCTGTGCATTTTGTCTACCAGTCTTGTTTCATTTTCTTCCGTCTTTCTCTCTCTGGTCCTTCCCTGTGTTTTCTTTTCTTTGGGGTGTTATTGGAATCTTCCATATACCACTCCTATGTTGCTGTGTCTCTCAACTCCCTCAAAAGCTCTGCATTACAATACCCAGTCTTCCAGTTAAGCAGGGCTGGATGTGCTCCCTTCCAAGCCCATCAGCCCTGTTCTTTTAGTGTATCTACACTAGAAAAATGCTAAACTACTTTATAGGGTGAAGCACTAGTATAGAGACAGCTCAGGTTTTTATCCCATTGTAATAAAAACCTCTCTCTCTCCCCATAACAAAGGTTTTCTGCCTTTGGCTGAGTCTTCTTAATGTCATACTTGCTGTGCCTTCCCAGCCAAATCTGAGCAGCAGCAAGCACCACATCGATGTACTACTTCCTCTTCTGTCCCTATACAAGGGACTCAGTAGGATTTAGCACAGTTCTTGCCTCCATCATGCTACAGAGATCTGAGAATGTGGAGAGAACTGTGGGAACTGGGTGACAAGGAAAGGGAGGAAAGTAGGAACCTGAAACTTTGGTGGTGGAGGAGGAAAACAGTCCCACAGTTGTGTAAAGAAAGACAGAGTTAGGGATGCAGAATGGCTCTTGAGCTGTCTGAGAGGTCAAGGATAGGGACTACTGGGTTTCGAGGGTGAAGGAGAACCATGGAAACTGGTAACATGAGAGTATTTGGCATATGTTTGAAGACCCTGCGAGAAGGGACTGATTTACAGGGAAAATGGAGAAGAGATGGATAGTTGAGTTAAAAATTAAAGTAAAAAGAAAAGAGGAGAGGGGGACGGACAAGCCAAAGAAAATGTGTGTTTTTTTTAAAATGGTTTTTAGAAAGCAAAAATTTCAATTTTTTGAAAATTGAAAAGTAATCTTAGGCAGATTGCAAATAAGACTGAACAAAAGTTGCTTTGTTATGGAAGACAAAGTGGAGCATAAAAATGAAGGAAGTAAAATAAAAAAAAATATGGAATATCCCCTATCTTTAGCAAAACAAGTTTCTCTGAACCCCTTCAGATAATACAATATACACAATCCATATTGTCATTATGAACAATTGACTCAAATGAAATATGTTTTGGGTAATATTTGCTTTGATACCATTGGAAATGTAAATTTTTTAAGATTCCTTTACTAGAAACAGCACACTTGATGAGTATATGAATCAAACACTAAGAAATGCAATCATTACCATCTGATAGCTGTTCTATAGCTTGTGTGAAACAAATTGTTGCAGTCATTCTTGTTCCCAGGGGCAAGGCTCAGCAACCCACAATGACAGTTATCACTAATTGATACCCTGGTTGAGACAGTGGGAGTCCCTCCAGTTCTGGTTTGAGGTATGTTCCTAATTAAGTGTTGGGAAACTTGCACTGCTGCTAGCCATGCTGTTAACTGCACTGTGGACAGAGGACTTCAGGAATCAGCATGCTCATTTGGACACCTTTTACAATCATTGATTCTTCAATGGTTTGGAATGTAAATGTGAATGCTGTTTACTTTGTAGTTTTTTAGATTCTTCTTCTAGTAATGTCCTGTCAATGCTCCACTTCAGGTGCCTTTGAAAGAATTTTGGCAGGGGTGCCTGTTCAGCCCATGCATGTGCTCCGCAGATCCTTATGCTCTGTGTTGAGGCTATATGGGACTGTGCAGGCAAACCACCCTCAGATCCTTTTCAACTGTCTTCAGTGAGAGAGTCTCCAGGTGTCTGTTCTCTCTAATATTTCAGCAAATAGCATATAGTCACTTACAGTGCTTATAGCTGTTGGAACATTGTTGTCTTTCTTTTCTTCATTTTCTTAAAAATAATAAAAATTTATTGTATTAATTTCAGATTTAGTTAGTTAAGAGCTTTCTCTTCTAAGAGTTATTTTTCATTATTTTACTTGGGTATGCTGGGCTCCCCGTGGTTGAAGAGGTGCCTTTTCTGCCATGAGCTTATTTCAGTTTGTGATGGGCATTGCCAGTGTCTCCACTGTTTCGGTGATACTTATATTCCAGTAAGTGCAAGAACTGTACTTACTTCAAGGGGAGATCCTGGAAAAATAGGGAGGTCAAGTTTAAACTTCTAATGATGGAGCATGTTTTACAATTAGCTTTGGCTCCAGGGTGGAGGACCATTGTGTACATACACTCCGTTCTGCTAGTGCCTCGTCCACATCAAAATCTCAGTCACCAGAGACCCTTAGAGATGTAGGCAGTAACGCAACGCCAAGTACATCTGTGGTATCAAAGTCCTTATTGATATCTGCCTCTAAACAGAAGGAGGTAAGGAGTAAATCTCCAAGAATACCTTGGTTGCTGACTCACAAGAATGCTATGGAGACCTCACCTCCCAAGGGGAGTTCCATGCAGTCTCTGACTGATAGTGGTACCACAAAGAGAGAAGAATCAGTTGTCTAAGATGAACTCAGCAGGGCCGGCTCCAGGCACCAGCCAAGAAAGCACATGCCTGGGGTGGCACATTGTAGGGAGTGGCATTCTGATCAATCTTTTTCCTTCGACAGTTCAGGTGGCAAAAAAGGTAGAGCTGGCTCTGGTATTCAGAACCAAGTTTGGATAGTTGTACCCAGAGCAGCAGAGGCACTGTTCAAAAGTGTTCTAAGCCCATCCCTGAACAACACTTGGTAACGTTAACGTTAAAGTCAAGGGACAAAAGACTGCTTGGCTACCTACGGTACTCATGGAATCAGAGCTGACTCACTCAAATTCCAAAAGTTAGGTACCAGCTGCATTGGGGCTGAAGCTTTCCACCTCAGGCTCTCACTCAGCCCCATCTTTGATACCATTGGTACCACAAGAATTTAAGTACCCCAAAGACCAATATTGTCTTTAGAGCCAGAGTCTCCTATGTTAACGAGTGCTGGGATTTTGTCAGTGTCAAGACTCTCTTGGTCACTGACTCCTCTATCATCTAGATCATCATGTTCATCCCCATCTACTTTGCAAGCTGAATAGCTACTCCAACCACCACCACCACCCTTGGAGCACATGGAGAAGGACTCCTCAGATTTTCAAATTTCGGTGCAGGGTTCCAATGTCTATTCTAGGATATATTGCTTTCCTTCCTACACTGACCTATTACAGGAGGATAGACCTCAAATGACAATCACATGGCAAAAGAATGGATGAATCCACCCATGCTTTTTGGGCCCCCTCAGTGGCCTCGGTAGGACCCCTGAGCATTCTATTGTCAACAATTTGCAACATGGTCTTTGCACTACCAGTGGGAATAGATAAGGGCTCATTTGCCTCAACCTCCTTTACTACCATCTATGCCAGAGAAGGAGACCTTTGAGGAGCAAGAAGCAAGAGCAGATTGACACCTTTCACTCATATGACCTATGGCAGATGACTTCAGGCAGTTTCAGGAACTGATGAGGGAAATTGTTGACATGCTTCAGATTCCCTTATAAGAGGTTCAGGAGTCCCACCACAAACTCCTACATATTTTGCACACCTTGACATCTATAAGAATTGCCATTCTGGTCAATGAAGTTCTTATGGAGCCTGCTAAGACACTTGGGTAAACCGCAGCTACTTTACTGCTTACCTTCAAGGGGGTGGATAAAAAATATTATGTTCATGCCAGGAAATCAGAATTTTTATTTTCCCATCCAGTTCCAAGTTCCCTAGTAGTGGAGGCAGTTAATAAACACCTACAATATTGCTCAAAGTCCACCCCATACAGTAAGGACTACAGGAGGCTTGATCTTTTTGATCACAAATCCTATGCGTCCGCCACCCTTCACTTCAGAATACCAAACCATCAGGCACTCATAGCCATATACAGCTATTTAAATTATAACAATTTTAATTCCTCTATTGATCACCTGCCAGAGGAATTCCTCTA
The DNA here is from genome assembly GCA_007922305.1 of Dermatemys mawii. Classification (NCBI taxonomy): domain Eukaryota; kingdom Metazoa; phylum Chordata; order Testudines; family Dermatemydidae; genus Dermatemys; species Dermatemys mawii. The sequence continues at coordinate 9,463,852 of ML677386.1, read as the reverse complement.
TTGATCTATTGATTCCTCTATTTAATTCTCTATTGATCACCACTTTAAGGCCATTATACAAGACAGTCCTCTCCTGTCAAAGACATCACTCCAAGTCTCCTTGGATGCTGCAGGTACTGCAACACAGTCTATGACCACTGCAGTGGATAGAAGAATGTCTTGGTTGCAGCTGTCAGGCTTCCATAGAGAGGTTTAGAGCAGTGGTCGTCAATCTGAGGTGCGCAAGACCACCCCTGGAGGTGTGCGAGACCCCGCTGCCACTGCCGATCCCACCCGGGAGATCGTCAAACTCCCGGGAGGGCTATTGTAGTACCGCCAAAATGCCACCGCAGAAAGTGGAAGCTTTCACTTTCCACGGCAGCATTTTGGCGGACATGCCCCTGGGGGCCGCGTGACCTTTTCCTTGTCGAGAAGGGGCCGCCGAGGAAAAAGTTTGAAGCCCCCTGCTTTAGAGTACTGTAGAAGACCTCCCCTTATGATGATCATAAGCTCATTGTGGACTCAGCTACAGCTCTATTTTCTCTGCTAGCTACATCCTCCTAGTGAGATCCAATTGACTGGGTTTTTCAACTGCAACATCCTACACATCTCTCTCCTTTTGGATGTCACCACTCCGATTTTCAGGCTGCATGGGAAAATATAACATCAGACAAATGGTTTTTGGAAACCATAACATTTGGTTAGATTATCCATTTGAAATCTATTCCTCCTATCCCTTTCCACTCCCCATCTCTCTTCAGGGTCTCCTCTCATGATCAGTTGTTGGTGCAATAAGGCCTCACTTCTATGTTTAGGAGTAATAGAACCAGTTCCTGTACAGCACAGGGAAAAGGGATTTTATTCAAAGTGCTTCTGGATTTTCAGAAAGAATGAAGGATGGAAGCCAACTTTAGACCTCAGGTCTCTAAACAGGTATGTGTAAACAGCAAAAATTCAAGATGGGGATCGTTGCAGCAATAATTTCCTTGTTAGAATAGGGAAAGTAGTTCATGACTTTTGATCAAGATGCACATTTTCACATTTCTGTTCACCCTTCACACAAGAGGTTTCTTCATTTTCTAATCAGCAAGAAGCACTACCACTACTGGGTGCTCCCTTTGGCCTATCTTTGGCCCCCACGTTATCCTCAGAGATTGTGGTAGTAGTTGATGCCAACCTATGTCTTATGGGTATAATTGTTTTCCTGCTTCCGGATGATTGGTGTAGATCGTATCAGGAAGTGTTGGCATCAGTAAAAATGTGTGTTCTGTTTCATAGCTTGCACCTTCAAATCAACTACAAAGCCCTTTTTGACTCCTCTACAGTCTCGAGACTTCCTAGGAGCTTCTCTGGACTGGCAGAGTATACTTCCTTCCAGTAGGTTTCTCACACTACTGAATCTCATCTCAAAGACTCAGAGTAGTCCTCAAATAACAGTTAGAGATTGTCTTCAGCTGCTGGAGAAATATGTCATCTTTCATCTTTGTAGTGCAGCATGCCAGCTTATCTCTCTGAGGTCTACAGGGATGTGTTGAACGGTTTACAAACCAGATAAGCACAATCTAGGTATGTTACTGTCTGTTCACCAATAGGTTCTGCAGCCACTCAGCCGATGGAAGGACCCAATCAAAACTTGTGCAGGTGTCCCATTCTTTCGGAACCCCCCTACTGTAGTGATGACATCAGCTGTTTTGCTTTTTCGGGGAGGGGTGCACATCTGGACCTCACAAGGTGCAAGGCAAATGGTCACTACAGGAGTTTCTCTTGAATGTTTTAGAAACTGAGTGGTCAAAAATACTTGCCGACAATTTCTACCTCTAATCAGAACCTAGTCCTTAATTACAGCCATATATGTTTGATACATTTCACGTTTAACATTCACAGTATTAAATTTTTCCCCTCTTTGCCCCTAGAGTCTTATCTTAGGCATTCAATTTTGAACATGTTCCTGATATATAAAATAATAATGCATATGGATATACGTGCATGAATTGTGCACACTGTCTCTCACTTGATATACTTCCATGATAGAGAGCTCACTGGTTGACATTATGAACTACTATACATTGAATTGCAGATTTAATAGTAAAAGAAAACATAAGAACCTGTGGAAAGATGATATAGAAAGTTAGCAAACAGCTGCTCGTTTATAAAGAAATACACATTCCCCTTCCTTTGCTTGTGCTTTTAAGGAGATACCTATGAAAGAGAGAGAGCTTTCTGCCTAATTGGTGTTTTAGTTTACAGTTTTATAATTGGCAGATGTCAACATGCAGCTTTTATTTCTGTTTTAAGAAACAGTTCAGCATAAACAATTTCTTCCCTATCAGCAAATATGGATTAGGAGGAATTCACATTCTAATTTCTGAAATAAACTGTAATTTTATTGTTGTATGTAAGATGCATAGTCATTGCAAAAACAAATTCACACATGACTTGGATGCAAAATAAGATATTTTCACATTGATTGTGTAAAATATTTATCATTTTTGATATAATTTGCAACAACTAAAATGTTTTATTACAGCTTTGATGTATAGACAGTGTCCTTTCATGGATTTCAATTTAGCAGACCTGAGGAGGGAGGAAGAGGAGGCAGATATGTGTAAAATTTTTAAAGGGTTATTGAAAGAAGCATTATTTAGCATTGAGTGTGTGTTTTTTAAAAAATTTCCTTTTCCATGAAGCAGTTGTCTCCATCACCAACCAATGAGGACTATCACTACCATGCTTGTGGAAAGTTTACAACCACTTCTTAATGTGTAACTTCAACTATTTATGGGATAGCAAATAAAAGAAGTATCTGTGTCTAAAGACATTTTTAAGGGTATGTCAGTGTTAGAAGCCCTATCAAACTTTCAGCATGAGCTGCCAGTTTTATATTCAGTAGCTTGGAGACAGTCTATTCTTTTTGCAAATTGAATTTTATGAATATAAGCTCCGCTCAGTATCAATAGGACCCTTGTATTTGAATGAAAATTGACCTCGATACACTCCAAAATGAAAAAGTGAATTGCTTTTAGATATTTGAATTGTAGGGCTTTGGGGAGAGTATGATGGGCTCCCAGGGGTGCAACTGGGACCACAGAGCCCCCGTCCCACCAACCTGGGATATCTCTCACACATTGTGATGCTATTGTTAAGCCACAAATCTCTGACAGATACTGCACTTACACAGACATCCAAAGGCAGGGACACACCCAGCTGAGTTACATGAATGCTTTGCCAGACACTCATGAGCCAACAATAGAGAGGGTCCAGCCAATTCCCCTCAAGCTCCCCAGCCTTACACCCCAAAACTGTACTATCTTGCCCTCATCAGAAGCCTGATCAGTTTGTTATTACACAACCCTTTCCTCAATATGGAGAGGACACATGCTGGCCTTTGTAAACTGAGCTATTTCCCAAGCACTTTAACCAAAATACACTGTTGTAGAAAAAATATAAAACAGATTTATTAACTATAGAAAGATGGATTTTAAGTGATTATAAGTCGGAAACACAAAGATCAGAGTTTGTTACCTAAGAAATAAAAGTGAATTCACAGTCTGAGTTATACAAATTAAACAGGGTTTGAATCAAGCAGTGGCTCACCCTGACAGATGATATAATTCCTCAATACCCAGACTGGAACTCTTTTCCAGCTTGGGCCCACCCTCTCCAATTCAGTCTTTATCCTCCAGATGTGTTTCCAGGTGTTATGTGGGGAGTGTGGCCAAGTCATGATATCACTTCCCCTCTTTTATAGTTTCTTCCAGTTTGCTGGAAAGATCTTTGACCCACGTCATAGCAAAACAGTCTCCATTGTAAAGCTGTTCTCTCGGCGATGTCTCCATTGTATACAGTTCCTGGGATAGTGGATTTTTTCCTTGACGGGTGTTGAGGAGGCAGTAATGCTCTCTGTCTACTCCACTGTTACACCTGAAAGGCTGGTTGTGGTTTTCCCAACCTTACAACATATCTCAGTAATACACATGTAGCAAAATTTCATAACTTTACATACAATGATAGAGCATGCAATCCAAAAGAATATTAATGATGAACAGATCAAGACTTTGAAAATGATACCTCATACGGCATACTTTGTACAAAACATATCAAAGTATTTGAGTGGTGAATATGGGTGTTCCAGGTTGCAGCTTTGAGGTACAGAGTGCCACTGAGAAATTTTTGTTTTGTTTGCTTTTTCCCCTTTTCTCTTCAGTCTGGAAAAGTCCTTATATTTAACTTTTGTGCATTTTGGAACATTTTAAAAAACTGTCTTCCATTAAAAATCTCCTCAAAGACCGAAAGACCAGTGTCTCCACCATGCTTTCAGATGCACCTCCTCATTCATTGAGTTCTCTTCCTTGAATGCATCCGACCTACCACCTTTGATTCAATGTAAACTAATATATGTAGCTGAATTTTTATGTTTGTTTCTAAATGTCTTCTACTTTGGACAAGAGATGAGCTGGAACTTCCAAGTTTGGATCTAGTACTCAACTTTTCCAAAGCCTGTAGTTCTGATCTGGGGTTTTGGTTTGAGGCCCATCTCTTTATGAAGCCATGCGGTACTGTCTGATGGTTTCCCAAGTCTTGTACTAAAGCCATGGGGAATCATTACAATTTATTTTATGGGAAAGCTAGTACATATAAAGAACTGATGGGCTTCTCCGTTTTGACAAAATGATAGGTGGCAGCACCAGACCTGACTAAAATATATTTGGCACCTTTTCCTTGCTCTGGAGTTGGGACTAAAGTTTTCTTTCTCACCAGAAGCAACTCTTACAACTGCTTACCTTATTACCAACCCATGTTTTTCCCACTTTTTTTTTTTCTGCCCACATCTTCAAAATTGGGTTGGCCTAGAAATTTCATGTTGGTTGTGTTTTTGTTTCCTATGCTAAGTGCCTTTTTAGCCAAGATTTTTTCAAAAGTGGTAGCTTAAATTTAGTTTCATAAGTCCATATTTAGGTATTTAAATAAGGGGACTGACATTCAGAAGTGCTGAGCACCCAGCCACTTTTTTTAGAGAGTGATGGGAGTTTGTGTGCACTCCACACCTATGAAAATCAGTTCACTTATTTAAGTACCTAAATGTACTTTAGAGCCTAAAGTACGTTCTCTATCTTTTGACACACTTGGTCTCTGTGGGTTTGGTGGTGGAGAATCACATGTTTTAAAAGATGTTCACTAATATTTTCAAAAATGGAAGAAAGACTGCGTTTCAGTGGCAAGTTATCAAGAAAACCTTTCACGTTAATGAGTTTCAAGATTGTGGTATGAAGATTGGCAGTTTCTCACTGTTTTTGGGTCCTAGACATATGAACATTGTAAACTATCCACTGGTAATTTCTAATATATTTAACTGTCCAAGTGAAGTTAATTGAATTTTATAGGTGAAACTTGCTTATGACTCTTCCAGAGAGGGCATCCCAAATAGAAAAATGTGCCCAAGTGAGCAATAGCCAAAAACAGAAATCTGAAGAAAATGAGAGGAACTAGCTTTAGTTCACTATTCACAAAACTGACAGGTTGCCATAAACTGAAAAGCTGTTAGCTTCAGTTCTTTATGGTATTGTTAGTATTCTGACTCCCAGGCCTGTACATTAACTGCAAGACAATCTAAGTAGTTTCTAGCTCTACTTTTATTTAAATAAAAAACAACAAAACAAAACACAAAAGAAACCCAGCCCATAGTGTTTTAGCTGATTCTGGTACATGATACTAGAGCTACGAACTTTCTTTTAATATATATAAAACTTGCTGTGTGTGCATATTATTCTATACTGTGACCTAGATTAATTTAATACAACATTTTATTTAAAATAAATAAAATAGTGGCTTGTATTGTCATGGTAAACTATTTAGAAAATGAGTTGTGTTTTCCAGTTCCTACTATAGACTAATTTTGTTTCCACCCACTACAATGAAGTCTTCATGTTAATTTCTGACAGTTGTTATACTACTTTGACACGAATTGTCAATCAGTGATAAAGCATGCCATGACGCTTGGTAATGCTTCACTCTTGAAATATTACTAAAAAGCCATATAGTTTTGAAAGATGCATGCTGCTTGTCTGCTCATGAGAAATGGATGTAATTTTGTTGTCTATAGGGAACTTGTCCTACCAGATATTGTTCCATGTGCATCTCTAATCTTAACTAGAAAATGTAATCTCTTCTATCAAACAATGTTTAGATATAGAAAAGCCATTGTATTGCACACAGTACAACAGTGGATGCCTCTTTATCATTGTAAGCCTTCTCTTGTAAGATTTGATGAAGCCATCAGTCTAACACTTCACTATTCTCTTCCTTTTTGCATTCGTTCTCTTCTGCTACAGAGCATCAGAATTACTTTGGAATTGATGAAAATCTAGGTCCTGTTGCAGTCAGCATCCGGAGAGAGAAGGTTGAAGATGCTAAGGAGAGAGAAGGATCTCAATTCAACTATCGTATAGCTTTCAGGACAAGTGAGGTACTGTTTGAGTGTCGTTTTAATGGGGAGAAGGAGGTAAAAGAAGTTAAGCCTTAAAACACTGGCTGTTTTCTCATGCCAGCATTAATCTGGGAATTGACTTTTAAAAGATTTTACAGATGAATACATTTGCAGGGAGGTGTGTGTTCTAGTAGCATTAATACATGTCAGAGCTGATTCCTGAAGCAAAATTTTGCTTATTTTCCTGCTTCCTGAAGTGTTTCCTTCCTTTGGTTGGGAACCATTAGGGAACAGTTGGATTGGTTACAGGTACATATATTCAGAGGGAACAGATGGAGAACTAGAGAGGGCAGACCGCAAACAAGGGAAGATAAGTTTAGACTGAGGTGCTTCTGGAGAATGTTAGGTTTCTTGTGGCAAGTATGAAAGTTTGGGACAAAAGGGAGGGATGAGGAACTTGAAGATGTTTACTATTCCTCAAGGTATGTTACAAGTGTATAGTTTCAAAATGCCTATTAAAATGCTATTTCTTCAAAAATGATGTACCATATTTGCGGTCTGGAATAAACATGGGATGCCAAATCTCTTCCAAGTCTGTAGTTTATTGAAGGAGAGGGAATGCTAATACCTTACTGAAGCAAAAATAGTGGATCCTGTTTGAAGTAGAAGTGGCCTTTGATTGTATTGGAGGTATACTTATCAAACCTGATCAAAACTTTCACATTCAGGCTAGTTTGTATTTTTTTTCCCAAACTGGTTCATTCTTTTATCACAGCAATGAGTCACATGGATCCTAGTTTTAGTGGTGATTTGAAGGAAAGTTTCAGGTGCATGTTATCTTTGGTTGGTCTTTGTGATAAGCAAGCGCAAATTTTCCTTTGATTCTCAGAACTTGTGCTCTTCATCATGGCAAGAAATACCTGTTAGCCATAAAGTAGCAGTTCTTGATGAGAACTGTGCAAATAACTGGTATAGTGGCTGAATTGCGGGAGGAAAATGGGGGCTGACTAAAATGAAACATTTAGTGGGGTTTTTTTTGTTTGGTTTTTTTTTATCTTTTGAAACAAAAGTGAACTCAAATTCAAAATATTGTGTGTCAAAAAATGTCATAACAAGCCTTTGACATTCTGGGATACAATTTAAGCAAGTGAGGAGCTGTGACCACTTGCCCTGCAATCTGGAGTGCCTCAAAATGCTTTGTTGCTGTAGCTCCCAACGTGGGCTTCTGATGAACAGCCCTCCAGCATGCAGGTATAACACCCACAATGACTGTGTATAGCGACAGCCCTGGTCTAGCAGCTCTGACCCCAGCAGCCTGTCAGCAAACACCAGCCACACTCTGGCTTCCAGCAGCCATGATTACTATTTGCACGGTGACCTCAATACGTGCCCAGTCCTAGATTTCCCCAGGACAGTCCAGCTACACTAGGTCCATTGTCCCTCTAAGAGGATCAGGAGAGCATTCAGCCACAAAAACATTCAGCTTTTTGGGGATTTTTTTGTTCTACTGAAACAATTTAGCGAATTCAGCATGAACTTGATAAATGTTTTAGCCAACCCAAATCTGCATTTCTTCAATGAAAGTTTTGTCCAAAAACTTTTGCCAAGCTCTATTCCCGTTAACTGTAACGTTCAGGTTTCCACTGTGTGTGTATATTATATATGTATATTATATATGTATATTATATATGTATATTATATATATATATATACGCACACGTATTTATATATTTTTATATATATAATATACACACACATGCACACGTGTGTGTGTGTATGTATATATATGTATGTGTATATATGTAT
>ML677386.1:9269698-9455243 GCA_007922305.1 Dermatemys mawii | reverse complement strand
AAATACGTGTGCGTGTGTGTGTGTGTATATATATATATATACACACACATACACACACACACACGTGTATATATATGTACATATATGTGTATGTGTGTATGTATGTGTGTGTGTGTGTGTATATATATATATATGTGTGTGTGTGTGTGTTAATATGTGTTGTATAATACTTAGGCTTTGTCTTCACTGTTAAAAAGAAGTGTGTGTGGGGGGGTCATTATTTGTGTTTTTCTTTTCTTTTTTTTATTTCCGGATAACTAATGAACACTAGCTATCCTACTGTAAAATCCTAATAGAGACAAGACACTGTAGTTGTTACTGTGAGAAAAACACTATATTTCTGCTGTGGCTGACCACACCTATGGTACCTCACAGTGAGGATTTGTCTACACTTCAGTTTGGAGATGTACACCCGTCCATGCTTTTGTTACCCCAGTTAACTTTGATCTAAATTAAAAGCTAGATCAAGTAATGAGAATAGTGAAGCGATGGTCATACATGCAGCTGCTGGGCTAGTCCTGCCTGCATAGGACCCTGGGTACGTACTCAAGGAGTTGCTGCCCATGCTGCTGCAATTTCACTACTATTGTTATTCAAGTTAGCTTTGATCCAACTAGATCAGGATATGTCTGTGTGCTGCAGTCACATCTCCCAATCTGCAGTGTAGACGTGCCCTAAAAGTACAGTGCCTTGTCCAACTAGGATTTTAAAGTGGGATGGCTAATGAACATTAAGTATCCTGCTGTAAAAAGACTCTAGGGTGACCATATGTCCTGATTTTATAGAGACAGTCCCGATTTGGGGGTCTTTTTTCTTATATCAGCTCCTATTACCCTACCCCCTGTCCTGATTTTTCACATTTGCTGTCTCATCATCCTAAAAGACTCCCCTTTTTTGCATTGAAGACACAGCCTTAGAAACAAAAGAAATGAGTTCAGGAGTTGAGTACCAGCCCAAAGTTTCTATTTTCTAGTAATTCTGCAGTCTAGTGTTACTATATTTAACTCCTTTGTTTAGAAGTTACAAATGTCGGTTTCCTCTTTAATGTTTAAGTTGCTTCACTAACCTCAATGAATTAAACATAACTGTGTCTCCCTCCGCCCCCAGATCAAAGCCAGAAGATTGTATTTTAATAGCATACTGTTCGAATTATAAATATTCAATGAGGTCTTCCACTCTTGCTGCAGCTTACTACATTGAGAGGAGCAATATTAGAAGATGCCATACCATCTACTGCTAGACATGGCACAGCACGAGGCCTGCCTCTCAAAGAGGTACTGGAATATGTAATACCAGAGCTGAGTATTCAGTGCCTGAGGCAGGCTTCCAGCTCACCCAAAGTCTCTGAACAGCTGCTTAAACTGGATGAACAAGGGGTATGTAGTGTATGATTTCTCTCCAAAGACTATCCACTTGAAAGAACATGTACCTTTTCCTTAAATCTTTTGTTGGTGTTGTAAATAAACACGAATGTGTGATGTAATCTTTTTTCTCTTGAACAGCCGTTTGTCCAATTTTAAGAAGAGTTCACACACAACTGAGTATTTTTAATGACAAAATGAGAATTGTGACAGGTAATGGTTCAATGACTCCAGAAAAATGCGTTATTGCCAGAGTTACAAGTACTTGAACAATAATTTTTTCCCCAAGCAATATGCTTTTTTTGACTTGCAGTTTGGGAAAGAACAAGTAACCTGTAGAGAATCCCAAGAGAAGGAGAGGGAGAGAATATAGTTAGTGCTATGTTTTTAAAATTTTTCACAAAAATGGTTTTCAGATTAAAGTCCATAGGTAAAATTCTAAAGATTTATAAAATTACAATGTGCCTCTACATTTAAAACTGAAATCAATAGCAGCTGGAAGTGCTCAGCACCTCAGAAAATCAGATGTATTATAGTTAAAAATATCATTTACTTATATCATAGTTCTGTGGATCCCAAGTTAGTTTTCATATTTTAACTTATAATTAGCACTCTCTTATTCACTGTAGCAATCTTATCAGTGGAGTGAAATGTTTTATAATTCAAACAGCTGAAATTCTAATTGAGTATCTAACAGGTTAACACTGCATCAGCAATGAAACAAATGTACACTTTAAATTCAGAGTGAATAATGGTGAGATTTAACAGGTTCAGTAAAGTGAACCTGCTCCGTTCAAAGACTGTCAAGCATGTTTACTGCTTCTGAATAATTTGTGAAGGACTAGCTTGTGAATACCTTCAGTTAACCTAGGCAAAAAATTAAGATTTTAATTTTAAATAAATGATCATTGTACGTGCAAAAATAAGTGACACTCATGTCTTAATAATTTTCAGTATTAATTCAGTATGAAATACAGTGATTGCGTCTAACATGTTAGTGTGTACAAGGCATTCTTCTGTCGTCTTTTAGTTGTAACAGAGTAATTGTAGATGAAGAGAATTCCTAGCTATGAGACTGTCAAGACAGTTTTGCATACACATTTTCTCTATTTCCCTACTCATTTTCTTTGCTAAAAGAAAAATAATTTTTTATAAATTACCAAATACATGTTTTAAATGTAATGTGTGTTTTGCATAATGTTTTTACTTTCTCCTTTGGTTTGTCAGAGTTCATGAAAAACAGCAAAGGAAATCAGGCGCATTTAGCCAACTTTTAATATTAGTGCTCCTCAGGTTCTACATCATTCTAACTATCTCTTTTGTTCAAACTCATATGAGTTCCAGCTCGGGTATCGGTGACATTAATTGGGCAGAGTGGAATCACATTTGGGGCAATGTAAGGTATTTCCTTCTTTAAACAAATTGAATGGTGCATTTATAGAACTCGTTGCCATCACACACAACCATAAACTGGGACTGTAATTTGGGTGTCCATTATGGAAGCATAAAGCAGTCAAACTAACCAAAGTAATGTTATAATAATCAGTTAATCACTTTGAGATACAACACTTCTCATTTTTTCTGCTTTTATGCCTGATGTTTAGCATTGAGAATTCAGTTCTGTTGTGAAATGTGCTGTCATCAGTATGAATATATTATTTTAATATTTCTTTTATGCCTCTTATCTTGAGATAGTTACTGAGGCAAATACAGAAAGCTGTGTATAGAACTAGCATGACACCCTTAGCTGTGTATAGAACTAGCATGACATCCTTAGCTGTGTATAGAACTAGCATGAGATCCTTTTATGATTTTAATCCTCTTAGGTGTTTAATGCATTGAGTTTATTAATCAAGCAAATATAAAAAGAGTCTTTCATAACAACTGAAGGTGATGACTGGCTATACAGCCACATTTTCTTTTTAAATGTGAACCATGGTCTAGAGTGGATTAATTTTGTCACCAGGGTAATATTCATTTGAGACTGGTGTGTAGGAAATGTTTGATTGAAGCTTTTCCACAGCTGGAGACCAGTGTTTGCATATAATTGTTTCCTCTCATTTTCTATCAAAGGTTTTGTGTCCAGTGAAATCTAGTATGGCTTATGGAGGATAGAAATTGTTGTTCCTATGATGACAATAGCAAAGTAGATGTGAACTGAATGATTAACCTCTTTCAAGAATGTAAATAATCTGTATTTTCCTATTTGTTGTGAGAAACAGGCAATTAGATCCAAATGGGATTGACCATAGGTTTTATGGGAACAGCTACCTGTTCTTCTGGAGATCAGGATGGAATATTTTTAATAATTGTACTTTTTCTGGTGATAGCATATGATATATGTTCTTATTGCATGGGAATCTTTTTGCCCTTCTCTGGCACAAAGGCTGGAATTTACAAAGGGATCGAAGAGAATTGGTGCTCAGATTGATTTGAAATTCAGTTGATGTTAAACACCCAACTTCCCTGGGTTCCTCTGAACATTGCAGCCAAAAAGTTGAACTGTGCAGGATAGAGATCCTGAAGTTGTCATCTAAGCATTCCCTTAATAAATGGAGTGTGATCTGCTTCTCATCAAGCATAACTATGCTGGTGTTTGTTCAGTAGCTAAAGCATCGTCCATTAGATAAGGACTAACAAATTTCTTCCCTGAGTCAGAACAGATAGTATTATGAAATTGTTCTTAGTGCCAGTGGAGTTAGGCCAGATTTACATCAGTAAAACAAAGTAGAAATGGTCCAATTGATAGGTTTAATTTAATAACGAAGAGTGAAATTCTGGTCCTATAGAAGTCAAGGGAGGTTTTGCTACATTCTTTCTCATGAGAGGCATAGAATCTGCTTCTTTCCAGAGTTTTTAAAAATATCCATGACTTTTGACATTTGAGGATTTTTGTAAATGGTGGATGCCTGTGATAATTCAGCCAATTTTACTGAGCATCTTGAGTGTTGCCAAGTTGAACCCTAGGCTTCATGAGAGGCAAACAAAGCAGGAGCTCAGAAAAGCAGTGACATCATGATGGCACAAAAGACCGGTTTTGTGAACTGGCAGTGAGAGCTTTTATTCCTCCAGGGCTGGTGAGGAGTGTGTTTTTTTTTTTTTTTTTTTTTTTTTTTATAAAAAAAAAAAGGGGGGGGGGAGGCAGACAAACCACATAGTTAAGAGTTAAACTGCCCACTCATTTAGTATAAGAATGACTTTTACTAAAATGGGTTTAAAACCACTCTCATGACACACTTTTTGCCATGTTTTCATTGCTTGCCTTTTTTACCATTCATAGCTCATGACTTTTCTTACCGGTTGTCATGATAAAACATGAGTGCAGTACCACACCCATGAGTTAACATGGCTTGAAATATGTTTAGCCCTGTAGCCTTTATATTATGTATGCCTAATGTGAAGTTGATTTTTTTTCACCTGAGTGTGCTTTGACAGGAAGAGCATTATAATCTGTAAACAAACAGTATTAGACAGTAGTCCTGAATTTTAATTAAGGAAGTACTTTAGAACTTGATAGTAAATGTGAAAAGTGTGTATGGATAAATGTCTTAAGGGAATCTGTTGTGACTGATGATGTCTGTCAGTTTGGGAAGCTCTAATAGCTGGTAGAAAGACTAACAAGACTAATACATTTATATGGGTGTTTCCTGTTTGTCTATAAATCCGGCTCAAAAAATAAGTCAACCCTTTTCTCAAGAAAATAATCCCATCTAATCTAAAAATGTTTTAGTATTGAGATTTGAACAACATTAAATTGCAGTCTGATTTTTAGTTTACAGTACACTGTGCATATAACAGAGATCTCTGCCTGTGAAGATGGTCAGAAAATAGGAAATTACTTTTTTGCAAAAGACACTTACGAGGAAAAATATTTATTAATGCATATAAAAGAAATTAATTTTGTGAAAACCTATTTTCAGTACTCATTTGAAGCATGTCTTGTAAATGGCTGTTCTCATGTAATTAAAAAGGTGGAATGGGGAAGCACTTGACATATAGAGGACCAACTAGCTGAAGTTTAAAAGCTAAAAATATGTGAAAATAGATAGAGCCCTTCATGGATACAAAAAGGTGTATCCACATCTGAGCTGCAAAAATTGTCTGCACAGATTTGCAGGTCTCTAAACAACTCCATGGTAGGGTTGCCAACCCTCCTGGTTTCATCAGGAGACTCCAGGAGTTGAGCTCTGTTTCCCAGATGCTACAAAAGCCAAGCTGGGAGATTTTAGGCCACTAAAAGTCCAGCAGCACAAGGGGGCTAAGGGAGGCTCCTTACCTGCCCTGACTCCACACTGCTCGCGGAAGCAGCAGGCAGGTCCTGGCCGCTTCGAGGGGGGCCAGGGAGTCTCTGCACACTGCCCCTGCCCCTGCCCTGAGTGCCAACTCCACAGCTCTAATTGGCCAATGGGAGCTGCGGAGGGCGGTACATGCTGATTGCTTCTGGGAGTAGTGGTGGGCCAGGACAGGTAAGAAGCTTGCCTTAGCCCTGTTGTGCTACCAATTGGGAGCTGCCTGAGGTAAGCACCAGCCACTTGGAGCCAGTACCCCAAACCCCCAGCCCTGAGGCCCCCTTCCTGGAGTCAGCACCCCAAAATCCCTCCTGCACCCCAATCCCCTTCCCCAGTTCTGAGCCCCCTCCCTCCCGCACTCAAATTCCATCCCAGAGCCTGCATCTCGCACTCCCTCTCAGCCTGGAGCCTTCTTCCATACTTTCAACTCCTCACCCCAGCCTAGAGCCTGCACCCCCACCCCCTGCTCCAGCCCAGTGAAAGTGAGTGAGAGTTGGGGATAGGGTGTATAGACAGTAAATGTGAAAAATCGGGACAGGGGATGGGGGGTAAAATAGGACTCTATATAAGAAAAGGACCCAAAAATCAGGACTGTCCCTATAAAATAGGGACATCTGATCACCCTAGTTGGGGGAGAACGAGTGACAAAAGGTTGGAGTAAGTGGGGCGGGGCAAGGGTTTCTGTGTGATTAGAGAGTTGGCAACCCTATCCATAGGTCACTGCGCAGCAGAAACACAAGGCTGTGTCAAGCCCTCAACCACCACCCCAACCCCACTTCTCTCCAGAGACATCCTGCCCTGCCACCCGCTCTGCCCCTGCCATACTGCCTTCCCCGCTCTGGGCAGGGTGGCTACAATTCTGGGTCCTTCTATGCAGCCCTCCCCTTGTGGGGCTAGGACACTCTTATGCAGTTATGGCTGCTCTCGTTCTGTAGCCATTACTGCTTGCTCATTTAAAGAACTACCCTACCTTCAAAATGGTGCTTGGCTCACTCCCTTCTGGGAGTTGTAATTTACCTCCTCTCTCCAAGCAAGCTGGAGACTGAAACTCTCAGAATGCCCAACTCCCAGAATGCTGCTGCGTGATTGAGGGTATGGTTACACTTACAAGATTATAGCGCTATAGGTTATAGCGGTCCCCTTATACAGGAATATGTATAGCGCTATTGTATGTCCACACTCAGATGCTCCTGCGGTATAGCATGGCCACATTTGGGGCACTTAATGCGGCATTAAGAGCAGCGCATTAGGGCAGTTATCCCAGCATTCAGCTGGGTGCAACGTGCTTTTTAAACGAGGGGGGTGAGGGGGGACGCATTGTGTGTATGCGGAGGGAGAGAGACAGTGGTTTTTCCGTTTTTCTGAAAGCCTGTCAGTGAGCCTCCGTTCACAGAAGGCTTTGTTTTCACACAGGCTCCCTCCTTAAACATTTGCATTGCTTATCTGCCGAGTTAAGAAAGAAACTCTAAAGAGGTACTTCCCCGCATTCCTCCAGCCGAGTTCAAAACAAAGGGAAGAGACATCAATTGCCTTAAATGGCTCTAGGCATCTCCAGAGATTACTTGTAGTGCAGTGGGTGTCCACATCCTTGCTGTAGCGCTACAGCAGCTGTACTACAGCCCTTATTCCCCATGCGGAGGTGGATTAATAATAGCGCTATAACTCAGCAGTTATAGCGCTATTAGTGCCTTGCCAGTGTGGACGGGGTTGAGGTTATAGCGCTCGTGGGGGCTTTATAGCGCTATAAAGTGCCAGTGTAACCATGGCCTCAGAGAGCCTTGGGTGATTGTGTGCTGCAGAGCCCTGTGTGGATACTAAACTTGTGTCCACATCCACGCTGTAATCCACAAAATGGTCTGCAAATACAAAGCAAATACCTTTGGATTTGCAGGGCTTTAAAAATAGATTCCTCACTGTGTTCCCGGATTGTGAAAGAAGACAGTTGTGCAGCCAGTGCCAATTAAAGATATAAAATTGTAGAGCATGCAGTACTGGACATTTCTATATATAATTGATAGCTAAGTCAAAAGTCAAGGATTTATCAGCTTGTTCTCTCAATGGTTGAATGCTGACTGTTGACTTTGCTGAGTATAGTTTTCTTTGTTATCTTTGGCATCAGAATTTTTCCTCACTTTCTCAAATAATTGATCATATTTATTAAATAATCCTTGCCTGCTATTGCAGAAATAAAATAGAAGTTTTAATAGTTAATATTTTTCTGTTTTACTGCTTACCATGTTTTGCCATTTGTAATTTTACTTTTCTTATTTCAGCTGAGTTTTCAGCACAAGATTGGGGTCCTTTATTGCAAAGCAGGCCAAAGCACAGAGGAAGAGATGTATAACAATGAGACAGCAGGACCTGCTTTTGAAGAGTTCCTTGATCTTTTGGGCCAGAGAGTACGGCTAAAAGGGTTTAATAAATACAGAGCTCAGCTAGACAATAAAAGTAAGTTGTTGTTCTAACATGTGGGAAGAGTTTGTAATTCTCCAAAGATAAGCATCTTTTGTAAATTCTGGCTCTTCTTCTAAACATCTGGCCTTGGGAGTTGACTAGCAAAATTATATTAAATTATTATAAATTCCCATAGAAGCAAGATACAGCATATCTTAAGTCCGAAAGGTTAATACTCTTTACTGTTATACAATTAGATAAACTTTTGGTGCTTCAATCTTTTCTTGCTTTGTCATAGCATCTTTGGGACTAAATTTATACTATGTTTTGTTTGCAACTATGAAAAAAGAACTACGTTAATTTTATTGACTCACATGTTACAATCTTGGGTTCTTAGTCTGAAAAGGAAAAGTGAAAGTTTATATATTGTTGAAGATGAAGTGATGAAAGGGACAGTTTTCCTCATTTGGTGAGAATTTTGTGGATTAATGGTCATACTTGTCGAAAGACCCAGTATTTTCAACAAGACAAACATTTTGCTCTTCTTCATGTAACATCCAAACATGTACCTGATTTATATGGCTTAAGATTTGTTTCTAGCTTTGTTTCACTTGAGATTTGTTTCACTTAACATTGTAGTTACGTTCCTGAAAAATGGTACTTTAAGCAAAACAATGTTAAACAAAACCAATTTCCCCATAAAAATTAACGTAAAAAGGGGGAAGAATTAGGTTCCAAGGAAATTTTTTTCGCCACACTTATATATATGGCCATTTTAAATTGCTGCTGGAGCTCTGGGTGGCGGGGGTCAGGCAGTGGAGATGGGCTGGTTGGGGGATGCAGACCCCCATCTCCACTCCTTCCTCACCAGGCCCCTCCCCTTCTGGGGGCCCAGAGCCAGCCCCTATACCGGTAAGAGATTAATATGAGTTTCACTCATGCATTACATTGATTCCCTCAGGAAAAAAAATGACTGAAATCATTAACAAATAACGCATCCACAACAATCTCTACACTGCTGAAAGGACAATTAAACAATCTCTGAAATCTGAACACCAAATAGTTGTCAAACAAATTGGGTGTCATAGTAGTCCTTGACTGTGATGGCTACGTCAGTGAAGCCAACTGACATCTCTCTGACCCAGCCTATTATAAAGAACTAAACAAAGACCTTACAACACAATTCACAGAGAAATTTAAGAATATCCTAAATCCTTCCCTAAACTCCTCCAAGGAACTCTACTTCCTACTCCCAACAGACCCACTGCAAGGATCGTCTAATATGCTTCCCAAGATACATAAACAAGGGAACTGAGGCAGACCCATCCTATTTGGCAATAAGACTCTTACTAAAGGAGTATCAGAACTCCCAAAAAACTATCCTCAAACCACTCACTGAACAGGGCGCAAATTACCTCCAGGACCTAACCAACTTCCTGCAGAAACTCTAACATCAACAAACTCCCACAGAACACCATCCTTGCTACCATGGATATCACCTCCCAATGTACCAGCTTCCCTCACTGTGATGGAATCACTGCCTACCTCAAATATCTGCAAGACAATGGACACTCAGATATGCATCCCAAACATGTCGCCAAACTCATCCATTTTATCCATATCCATAATAGTGGTATATTCAGCAACAAAAACTGTCCAAACCATAGGAACAAATGTGAGTATGAGGATGGCTCCCCAATATACCAGCGTCGTCTTGGTCCACTTTGAGGAAGAATTTCTGGAAAAATGCAATACAGAACTGATATACCTGAGGTATGTTGTTTTCATCTTGTGGACAGATGACCTAAACTCCCTCAGATTTCCACCACATCATCAACAACCACCATTTATCCATCAAACTCTTTCTAGAACACTCCTATACCATCATCTATAGCATCAATTTCATGAACACCACTGTCAGCTTCCACAATGGAATCCTACAGACCACTATATGCAAGAAACCCATTGTGACATTCCCCAGGTACAGTCTGGACTGATGAATAGCTATCTCCTCTTTGTTCTCCAACCTGTGATACCTTTTACACTGCTTTACTGGTGTACAGCCACTCTTGGCCAGCTAACACACAGCTTCCAGCCTATAACTTGCTTCCATCTGCGCAGTGTTGAGTCCTAGTAGCTAGCTACTCATGAATTGTACTGCAGGAGAACACCAGCAGATTTGCTAGTCCCAGACTTCCCCACAGAAATCTGTGTTTTGCATTGCCCAGCACCTTGCTGAACAATGCAAGCTCATATAAAGTCTGCCATTTTGTCAGTGGAAAATGATATACACCAACTTTTTTTTATCTCAAATGGCATTTCCCCATGCACTTCAATCCAATCATACGGGTTACATAAAACAGTGAAACAAGTTTATTAACTACAGAAAGAAAAGAGATTAAGTGGCTACAATTAATGAGGTATAAAGGTCGGATTGGTTACAAAAGAAATACAAGATAAATTGAAAGCTAAATGCCTAATGTAACAAGCTAAGTGAACTTAAAAGCAAAAAGATTTATCTCAATTAGCTTACAGTAGTTTATACTGGCTGAAAAGCCTCCCAGCCAGAACTCCCACCACCCCATTCCCACGCCCAACTTCAGTTCTTTGAGAGTTGTTGATGTCATGAGCAGAGATGAAGGGGAAGAGTGAAGTCAAACATTTTTTCTCCCCCCTTGATAGTTCAATTTCTTGTGCTAGAAACATCTTTGCTGAGTCATGGTGACAAACAGTTTTCATGGGCATGATGTTAAACCTGTTCTTGTGATGAAATGCAAATTTCTTGTTCAGGCCTGCCCCCTGCCAGACAGTGGTCACTTAACTAAGAAATAGATCACTTGACTTTGTTTATACCTGTCTGGGAGTGCTATTACCCAAGGTTATTTGAACTATGGTAACTAGTCTCTTTTTTCCAGGTAGTATCAGGAAATAAATCAGTGGGGACACAGCACTTCCATCTGATAAATAATTGGTACACAAGAATGCTTCCAAGCAGAAATCTTTGTTTTTATTGAATACAAAGCACACATCAAAAATAGCAATAGTCTAGAGCATCCCAAATAGATATAGTTACCCAAAGTCAGAGGTGGTGTCCAGTAGCAGCAGCAGTTCTCCAGTGGCTAGCCTTCCTCCTAGCTTCTGGGAAGATTGATGTCTGTGTCTGCTTGCTCATAAAAAAAGCTTAACTTCTCCAAAGTATACGCTCACTTAACTCTTTATAGTTTTCTTAAAACAAAGTACGTAACTCGTATTGGTCCCTAATAGGCTAGCAGTTTCCCTAGAAACAGCAAAAAATAATTAATGATTCTACTTATCAGCAAAGTAACTTCAGCAAGAAATTTAAAGACGCAGGTGCCCAGACCACAGTCACCTATTCACACTCCCTTCCATTTTCACAAATCTGTTATTTCGCTGTATCTGTCCTTGTTACACTGTAGCTGCAGCTATTGTTTTTCTTCTGTCTGCGTAAGCCAAGGCCAGATTCTTTCTTGTTGTCCTTGCTTCCAGATTATGGTGGCTAAGTGCCCAAAATGGCTGTGGATTATGTCAAGTCTAATTCTCTTGTAATGGTGCCAGTGTGTCTTGGTCTCTGAAGAACAGGTTTGGACCTGCCTTTCTAATTCTGGAACGTGATACAGTAATGTTATACAGTAGGAACTTACAACTTTACATACAGTGTTGATACACACATTTTACTAGGACATTTATGAGCACATTATGAGTTTTCAAATGTTACCTCACAAGGCATACTTTGTAGAAAATTTATCATAGTCTTGTAAAAGAGGTGAAAATAACGGTGTAGACTATCACACCCATGGGTCATCTCACTGAGCTCCAGAGATCTAGCAACCACCCCAAATGCACAAAGAAATCTGTGACCTACCAGCCAGGCATTCAGATACCACAGAATATGCTCCAAAGAGAGAGTCTGGGATACGGCCCTTAAAACAGTTTAAACAGTCTTAACTGAACAAATACACTCTACCAGATAAGTAGATTGCATTATGGAACAGGCCATCCTAATTCCCTGAGAGAACCTACTTTAATACAGGAAAACAAACAAACAAAAATACTGACTTTACGCTCCTATTTGGCACCTTCTATGCCACACGGGAACCCACATGGAGTATTGTCAAACAACTGCAACCCATACTCAATGGGGGACCACATCCTGAACTCTTTCCCCAAACCCACCTTCTGGCCTTCAAACAACCCTTCAACCTCTCCAAGCTCATAATCAGAAACAAGCTTCCTGCCAACCAGGGCACACCAACTCAGTGGCACTAGACCCTGCAGAACAGATGCAAAATGTGCAGACATATCTCCATTGCTATAATGATCAACACCTCCCACAATCCCTTTCGAGATCCCTTGGTCCTACACTTGTCCATCACAACACTTGGAGTACCTTATCCAGCACACCAAATGCCTCAACAGCAATTATGTGGTGAAATCAGACAATCACTACACTCTCAAATGAACTCACACAGAAAAATAAGACTGTAATACCCTGTCACCTATGGGCAACACTTTTCATAAAATGAGCACTTCATATCTGACCTCCGTCCTCATCCTCAAAGATAACCTACACCACACCTTCAAAAGAAAAGCCTGGGAGCTTAAATTCATAACTCTGCTAGACACCAAAAATCATGCACTCAAGAGATACTGGTTTTATGTCTTCTGTAACCCACTAACTGTCTTTTTTCCTATGACTGCAGAGATGTTAATTGCCCAGTTTGTTTTGAATGGTTTATTATAACGTGTTAAATCCTTATGCTTAAGAATCTGTTCCATCTTGTATTTAGTTGTGATGCTTTGATTATCTTTTCTAAACCTGAAGAAGAGCTTTGTGGATCTCAAAAGCTTGTCTCTAACCAACAGAAGTTAGTCCAATAAAAGATATTACCTCTGCCACCTTGTCTCTCTCATTGTAAGTAGTTATAGAAGAGGGATAAAATTGGTTAATTTGCTACTACAGTGATGATTCAGAGACCCAAGATCTATTACAAAATTTTGCAAATTAAAAGCCATGATCTTCCATCTCAGACTGCACTTTGGTTCATTTTACATCTGGAACTTAATTATAATTGTGAATTTTCATAATGTACCATGAAATAGAATGTAGTTTTGCTTCTTTTAAGTCTCAATTGTAACATTTGGTAAGTATGAGAGAGAGAAAAATGCTGTCAGTATTTTCTGTAGATGAATGTATGGCATGGCCAAGTGCTGATTAGGGAGTTTCTATTCTATAAATTTAAAATTGTGAAGTATTTGTAAATACAATCTATGACTGTTGTTGTTGTTTAGAGGAAAGTACTATGTGGACCATGGTTTGTGTTGAAAAATGAAATGTTTGGCAATGTTTTTAAAAAAATAGGAATACATTTTGAACCTGTTGCTTGAAGTTAGCTAATTTCATATGTAGATAACTAAATATGTGGCTTGATTTTCAGAAGACAGGTAAAACTTGCAGTGGCTACTGTCTTCAAAATTAGGTCACTCAAACCCCAATCTTGCAAGGAGCACAATGTGGACAGCTTCTTGCAAGACCATTGAGCCCTATTTATGCCTTAATATGGAATTAGAGGGCAGATCTTCAGATGATGTAAACTGTCATAGCTCCATTGAAATCCATTTAGCCTACAATTAGGAATCTAAACAGAAAATATTAGCCATAATATGCAATGAGTGTTTCTAAAAAACAGTGTGAATGTTCTGTTTTACTGACCCTCTTTTTATAATGAAATTTATTTTCAGCTGATTCAACCGGAACTCATTCCCTCTATACCACCTATAAAGATTATGAATTAATGTTTCATGTATCAACTATGCTGCCATACATGCCCAGTAATAGGCAACAGGTATGTTTTCTTAACTCACATTTTTATAGTAATATGTGGTGTTAGATTTAGGAGCAAAAAGAGTATTTGTTTTTCTTTGAAATTATATTTCTGCTGTATAACAATATTAATAGTTTATGCAAATTGTGAATATCATTTGGAATCGTGTTTACACAAATCTTGTTAAAGCATTAAATACTCAGAGATGTTTTAATTTATGTGCATGATTCAGGAACTTATCCTGACTCTTCCATTGCATGCTAATATAAAATAGTATTGACATCTGTGGAGATTGAAACATTTTTCTAAAACTTAAAACTGGACTAAAATCCTTCATGTGGTTAAAATATGTAATAAGGTTTTAAATGATCCTGAGTAATCTTTATTTTTCATTTCAGTCTTGAAACCTTCTCTTACTGTACTGTTTTATAATGCTTCACCAAATCCAGTAAAGCATCTGCTTGTAGACACAGAAAGCTGTGCAACAAACTTATTTTATGTCTGGAAAATGCTCATTGTTCATATTACAGTTCAGAAACTCTTAAAGCATTAAGGATGGCTAAAAAAAAAACACAGCATCCAAAGTGTGCAGAATCTTGACTAAGGTTATGTCTGTCTTTGCCTGTACTAAATACTAAAATAATTAAGTATAAATACTTGTTGTGAATAAGTTGAAAAGCACATTTGGTATATTATGTCAAAACAATAACACCTAAGAATAATAAAATGTAAAGCTATTCACAGATCAGATTACTGTTGAAGATATAACTTCTCTTACATATTCTGCATACTTCTATCCCTATAGAAGTAAAACAAAAAGTATTTAGTTGCAATATCCTTTCAGTTGCCATGCAAGATATCATCATTTTTCCATGGGGCTGTTCTGCTACAAAGATTTTATCCTTTTTTTCTTTTAGAGGAACATAGAAAAATTACTGGAAAACTTTGTGGTTCCTGATTATTTCTCAGATCACAGACTGTTATTTTAGATATATAGAGAGATTAACAGAATCTGTATATTTCACAGTTTGTCCTGCCATCAGCTCTTGTGGGAGTGAAGGGGGATGTGTCAAGGCATCAAACAATAGACAAAACTTGCAAAGTATAAATTCTTGTAGTAGAATTAATTATAAAAATCGAAATGGAACACACTTTGTTAAATTTCAATAGTCAGTCCTTTATGCTGCTGATAAACTTGGCAAAGATAATGAATTGTTGGAACAATTTTCCAAAGTTATAGTCCCTTGTACCTGTTCCTTCCACTCCTTGCCCACCTCTGCTTTAGGTCTGATCTGGAAACTTTGAAAATAGGTGGAAAGTCTTCATAATATGGAAAAATATTTCCTATCCTGGTGGTAGCACCAATTTCTAGACCAGGGGTCAGCAACCTTTCAGAAGTGGTGTGCCAAGTCTTCATTTATTCACTCTAATTTAAGGTTTCATGTGCCATATTATGTTTTAATGTTTTTAGAAGGTCTCTTTCTAGAAGTCTATAATATATAACTTAAACTATTGTTGTGTATAAATTAAATAAGGTTTTTAAAATGTTTAAGACACTTCATTTAAAATTAATTAAAATGCAAAGTCTTCCGGAACTGTGGCCAGAACCCGGGCAGTTTGAGTGACGCTGAAAATCGGCTTGTGTGCTGCCTTTGGCACGCATGCCATAAGTTGCCTACTCCTGTTCTAGACCAATCTTAGATCAGAGAAACAGCCAATTTCAAAATCACTGCTTTCAGATGGCAAAAAAGTTGAGTGATCTCATAATTCCGTGCTAACAGATAGTAGTCAAAACAACAGATTATCGCCAGTGTTTGTATCGCCACACTTCTCTTGACAATTTGGTCCATCTCTTATTGTGATGTAGTCATTTAGTGAATATATTGCATAAGAGTCACTTTGCCCAGAGACCAGTCTTACTTCATTCACTGCCAGATTAAACGCTTTTATATTAAATTTAACCATATTTGCAAATATACATGACTTTATGCTTAATTTAAAAATCACATTTTTTTGATACTGTATACATTTAAAACTGGAGATCAAAGTGATTAATTTGTATGAAAAATAGTGATTCAAAGATAACTTGAACCTTGGCAATATATCAGCTAATTTTATATATTTATCTGCAAAGACCTCTTTTTCCTTAGTTAAACACAGATGCAAAATATGTTGCAATAGTAGAATATTTCTGAATATTGATCTTTGTGAATGGCTTAAAGACTTATGTAAATAGGAATGGTTGCAGTGCAATATATTATGATATAATATGCTGAACGAGCTTGATTTTAAAATGAGTATTCTCACTGCTGATCACAGGTGCTGACAGTAAATATGGCCTTACATTAAGTTTATGATGATTATTTTGGTCATTGTCTGTCTTGAGCTGCCCTCAATTGTGAGCATAGGGACCCCTTTTACCTTGATCCACTAATTTTCATGATTGTTTGCTGTTTGTCAGCTCCACTGCTGCACTGTTCAGCCACCCCTACTGCTATCCTATCATTTCTTTTTTTGCCTTCTCTTCATCCTTTTCCCTGCCACTCTTCTTCCTTTCTAGATAGATGCCTGTTGTTGATCTACTTCCAAAATATCCCAGTGTTAAATTCTATTATTTTCCTCAGCAATGAATACTCCCTTGCACAGTATTTTAGCAAGCATCTATCAGTCTTTGCACTTATGATAGTCTCCGTACTTAGGAGCAATATTGTATTGTGATCCATGGCTTTCTTGAGGACAAAATAATGTGGCAGTTTTACAAGTTCAAGCAGCATGCATACCTGAAGACCCACCACATTATTTTTTTAGATGCTGGAACCCAGCAATGTTTGCACAGCATGGACACTTTCCTTAGGTGTGATAGCACACTAAAATACCAAGCATTTAGCCAACCTTAATGTGTAAAAGGGATCATTAATAAACAAATGTTTAATTTATCACTGTTGCTATTTAGTTTCTGAAATACGTATTGAAATGTACAATGTATCTACAGTGGTGTCTCTCACAAGTTAGGAAGACGTCTGATTAGAAAAATAAGCCTGGAAGGCTCAAGACCACAGATGCAGTTGCTTACGTTCCTAGGACAGAGGCTTATAAGCCCTGTGGTCTATAAATGCTGTTTTCTCAGCAGGACTTGGCTCACTGTATCCACATACCCAAGTAGGGGGGTGTCTAGAGAGCACAGCAATTGTCCTTTATAGATACTAAAAGCAACCTAGGATCCCAAATCAATAGCTTGTTGCATCACCATAAGGGGTGTATACTCATACTGGCGCTGAAATGACTCTGCCCAGTATCCCAATATTCAATATCGTATCCCACTTTCTATGGTCACTTGCCAAGGTGTCAAGTCATCATTCTTCAGCATTTAGAAACAAGACCTCTTATGAGCAAGCTGTGAGCTTTTGTTACATTCCAAATACTGGTGAGCCAAAAACAGGCCACACCAGAATTGTCTGTTGCTTCTTCCAGGATTTAACTACGCCCTGCTTGGTCACTGATCAGGACATCCCTCTAGTATTAGAGCCAGCAGGAGATCCAAAGAGCAAGGTAATTTTCACTTTGGCTGCAACATAGGCTGGGGACCCTCAATTCAGCTGCTCCTTCCCTAGGACAGAGAGGACGACCAGCCCTGGTGTGGCCCCAGTTCCTTCTCCTATTATTAGCGTCTCCTTCAAATCATAGTTCAAGGCTTTCTCCTTTAAACTTTCCCCTTACAAAGTCCCTTTCCAGTTCATTCCCAATGTTTTTTGTATCCCAAATATACATTTCTCCTCACATTTTGAGTCTGCTTCTGTACATAGTCAAACCTGATTAATCCAAATCAATTCATAACATTCATTTTATCTCAATTAATGAAAACTAGAAATCAGATTAACAAGTCATTTTATTGCTACATAAGATTAGTTACTGCTAAACTTTTTGAGAGAACCAGACATAAGGATGTACCCAATTCAGTTTAACCAGGTCTGATCAAAATGTCATTTGGTATTTGTTTTTATCGTATTGAATGGTAACACGTACTGAAATTCAAGCCTTTTTGAAGCCCCTTTACTTATTTTAGAAATGTACTAAAATAAGTTTGACAGTTTTTTTTATTTGTGATATCTCTTCATTTTTCATGATTGAATTGAATGGAGAATGATAGAGTGAAAAATATCACAAGAACATCTTGATTCTCAGTTGGAATAGGTGGTTGAAATTCCACAGAAATGGGTAGGTTATGATGGTTCTACATAGCCAGCAGGTGTGCTACATTTTAACATGATAGCCCATATTTTTTCTCCAGATTTATGTATACATCAGAAAATTAGAGTTAAGTGTTATGGTTAAGATATATTCAATGCAGTAACTAATATCTTTGTGTAACTACTATTTTAATCTAACAGCTTCTGCTTTTCTAACATATTCTCCTTACTGGACTCCCCTTTATGTGTTTCAAGTTCTTCTATAAAACTTCTTCACTGATTTCCTGTTGACTGCCCATCATATTGCATTAAGTTCATTTTCACATTTTATCATAACAATTTAGCCTGATACTAGAGTGATCTCAGAGAGTGTATGGTGTCGTCTTCCTGTAAGTAACCTTGCTTGGCCTGTGTTCCCTATTGAGAATCCCCAGTGTGCTCCAGCATTTGGCATGAGAATCTTCATAATATGTTAGAAAGGCAGATTGAATAAACTGAGCAGACCTGGAAAAGGGAGAGGAAGAGGAAACTGAGAGCTTAAAAATGGTTAGGAGGTGAAAGTTGGAAAAAGAATAGGTTAAAAGGGATAAACTGGAAAAGGGCATGGGATAAACATTTCAACTTAGCCTGGTTTCCTTCAATTCCTCTCTCATTTTCAGCCCACTATCCTTATTTATGCTTTCTAGGAAAGATTTTCCCCTCCTTTTTTTTCATTCAATAATTACTACTACTTCTGTTCTCTGATCCTACTAGAGCTCTCCTCTCCATGTTCCAGTTCACCTCCAATTTCCTTCTCTCCTCTTTCAAGTTCTTTATGTTCTGATTCCCTGTATACAGACACATCACTGTGTTTTTGCCTTCACTCACCTTGTGTTGAACTTCACTAATCACTTGTGCATGGTAGCCATTTATAATGGTAGAGTTGTATTGGTTTTATTTAAAAAATTTAAGGAAGTCACTCAGATCTCAACAAACTTGGTAAGGTTTTAAGAGTACTGACCACCTTTTAAATTAATTTTTAATTAATATTTTTAAGTTTTCTAAAGGACACCTAAAAGTCAATCAGTTTGATAGAACTCAAGAACCCGTTTCAGTGTAAAGGATTCTGTTTCTAATACAGTGGTTCTAGGTTTCTTAGACTTGTCTCTTAGCAGATGTGTGTCCCATTCTTGCCTATGTGTCTTATGATTATTGACAGTTTAAACAGCACATTTAAAAAGCAAAAGAATATGGTTGGAGACAAAATAGTTACCTTGACAAAATACTAAATTCAATTTTACATAAGTTTTGCTTCCTAACTTCAATTTAAATACCCCTGTGGACAGGTATAGAAATAGGCACAAACTCTAACTTAAGGAAGAATAATTGGCTAGAACCAACTACAAATCAGTAATAATATGTACACTAAAGAGTTGATATCCTTGCTATATCTGTTATTTGGGAGGTCTGAGACAAATTCAGCTGCTATGTAGGTTTCAACCTGTAAGGCAGTGATAACCTCTAACTGTGAACTTATGCTTTACTGTGCCAATCTAAATGCACTCTTTACCAATAAAAGAAATTACATTATTTCTGACATTAAATCTAGCACAATATCAAATACTTCATTATGCATTTCAAGCATAATCTTTGTGCAGTAAATGTACATCTTAGAGTTGCCTTAACAGCCATTGATTGTGGATTCATCATTTAATTAATAAGATATTATTTTTGTTAGAACGAAAATAGTATTTGGCAAATCTTTCTAAGTGCTCGTTGGTTAATCTTTTTTTCTTTACATTGCTGCTGATGTTTTTAGTGCATTTGAAGTAGCAAATTTTTGTTAGTGCTTCCGAATTGCAATTCCAGCTATTCAGGTTGTACGGTTCTGGCCCTCAGTATTGAGAGGCTCAATGAAAGTCATAAACAGGCATTTATATGTAAACAATAAGATAATGCTGCCTATTATATGTTAGTTGCAATATTGGCTTGTCACATAACTAACCAAGAAAAGCAGTTACTCTAAACAGAAAAATGATAATTTCATTCTAAACACTTGATAAATAACCTATTGCCCTATATTATGTAGATGTTGATTAAATTTGTTTTCTTAGGGATGGTCTACACTAGGGAAGGAGGGGTCGACCGAAGATACACAACTTCAGCTACGTTAACGTAGCTGAAGTCAGCGCATCTTCGGCCGACTTACCCGCCCTCCGGATGGCGGCAGCAGTTGGCAGTGCACTCCCCTGTTGACTCCAGCTTGCGCGCGTCGGCGAGCTGGAGTTCGAGTCGACAGGAGCGTCTTTGGCGATCAATTTGTGTCTTGATGAGATGCAATAAATCAGTCACCAAAAGATTGATCACTACCTGCCAATCCGGCGGGTAGTGAAGACATACCCTTACAGTTTTTCAGTTGTATTTTGGCTCTTTAGTGTTAGTACAGCCTTAAGAATCTGAGTTACTAGTCCACAATGCAAGCTCTGCAGACTTTTGGCTGATAAAATATCTGTACCCTGTACAATAGTATGTCCTGTTCTAGCACTATCTACATAAAAGCATCAACAGCTTTTTACAAAGAAAGTTCTCTTTTAAAAAAAAATTTAGAGATGTACAATTCTTACAATAATATCCATAATTTCATTTTGTATCCACAAAAGGCTAAAGAAATCATTTTTTAGATGAGGTCTTCTCCCTCAATAAATGCTTATTTTTCCAGTTACATGGCTATTATGTATTTTTTGTTACAAATAGAAAATCTTACCTGTAAAATTAATTGCAAAATATGTCCCTATCATACATAAATTGACAACAAAGAATTACTTACCATAATAAGGTTTTTATCAGTAAATTTGAATCTCTGGTACATTCATAGTTGTCTCCACTGCTGCATTGCTAAATTGAAGATAGCTAGAATTTGTGCTGAGAGTTTAGTAGAAAACTATTTTTTTAAAAAATGTTTAGGGTCATAATCTAATAAATTAGATACAATTTGGGAAAGGAAAGTTTTCCTGAGGGGGAAAAAAATAAACCATCTTGTGTTTCGGATATGAAAACAGGTCTTTTACTATAGAAAAGGATAGCCAACATACAAATGTTAGACGGTGATAAATGTCAGATGATGTTACGTACCTTTCATATTACTACACAAATACGCTAATATGGAGGAAGATGAAAATTGGATGGCATAGGAAAAGAGGAATCAAATCAGAAAGAAAGGGCTTGTAAACTTACAAGCTTAGCCCAGTGTTTTTTCCCAGACCTCTTTCCCATTCATCCCGGTTTCATGCAGCTCCATGTAGATAAATAACACTGCCTTATAAGAATGTCTCCACTTTCTGAAGTGACTCTCATTTTTAAAATTAAGCTGTCAATTGTTTTTGCCAATGCGAAGAAAAAGTGTTATTTCTTAACTAACTGTTTTTAAAATCGTATTTCTTGTATGTAGCTTCTAAGGAAAAGGCACATAGGAAATGATATTGTCACCATTGTCTTCCAAGAGCCTGGAGCACTTCCTTTTACTCCAAAAAATATCCGATCTCACTTTCAACATGTGTTTGTCATAGTCAAAGTACATAATCCTTGCACTGAAAATGTGTGCTATAGGTGAGTAGATACTTATTTTATATGTTTGCTATTTTGATTCTAATACAGCATCTTTTTTTCTAGCAATCTTGTGTTTGCCAAAGAAGTTGTCTGTGTGTGTTCTAAATTTCTGCTGCATTTCTCTTCTTTTGTATGGTTTCATTTTTAAAGACACACAATGTAGAACTTAAGATATTTCACAGCAGTACATGGTTAGCATTTCAGAAAAGTTCATTTAGTAGGTCATGATCATTAGTAGTTTAAGTTCAGAGATCTTTGGTTGTTTCCATTTGTAATTCTGGGTACAGTTTTGTAGGCACAATTGAAGATGTGTAGATATTTGTTTAGCTTATTTGTGGGCATACAGAGGTTTTAAAAATAAGACTTGAAGCAATGAAAATAATTTTAGTGTTTTGTTAACTTTCTTTTTAGGGTAGAGCTAAGTCATTTTAGAAGATTATTAATACAAATATAAATTACTGGCAATGTATTTAGCTGAATATTTACAGAAAGTGATCCTAATTTCAAGCGTGGTTTGTTTAAGTGGTCTCTTTATATAGTTTGCAGAGTGCTTTGGGATCCTTTTAGATAAATGTTAGTTTTACCTGTGATTTACATATTAATGAAAACCTTTTTTTTGTTTCAAAATATCTCCCCAAAATCTCACTGTCAACGCTCTAAAATGAGAGTTTCAAGTGTCTTAAAATTCCATCACTTGGGCTAGGGAATCCCCCTCCCATCAAAAAAACAAAAACAAAAGAAACCCCTGAGTACTCCCATCATAGACATGTGCCTGGCATTGGTCCTTTTCTTTCTTTCTGTCAGCTTCATGAGCTGGGCGAGGTCTGAAATCAGTCAGACTGGATATTCTTTACTTTTAAGGCATTTCTCTGAAATAGATAAAAAGCTCTGTGAACTTAAACCACTAATGATCATGACCTACTAAATGAACATTTTTGAAATGCTAATGGTGTACTGCTGTCAAATATCTTAAGTTTTACATTCTACGTGGTTTCAAAGTTGAGTTTCTTATCATTTAATGACAGCCTGGTTACTCTTCTTAGTTGTTTTAAAACTGATTTCTTTAGCTCTGAGAAATTTTAAAGTAAATGTCAATATTTGTCTAGGTACTGCACATATATATTCTTAACGTGATAGACAAGATAATGTGTATAGTTTCTAGGGCAATCTGTTTCTTCTAGTTCCACAGTTAGGGCAGGGATTGCAGAAGTTGAGAGTAAACCAGTATGTTGCACTGCAAGTAACCTGGAACTGAGTAATATCCCTACTGCATGTTATATTGATTTTTTTTAAAAAAAAAGGGAGGTACAGAGAAAAGGTAAGATATATAAACAAAGTTTGAGAAGAAATTCTTCACACCTCTGTCTGGTAGATACTTCATCTGTTGTGCCAGCTGCCCATTACCCAAAGGCCTTTTGTATGAGAGGTTGGCTTCTGGATCTTGGTTACTTAGAGTATCTTCTACTACTCCTGCATGTATTTATGAATTTCACATGAAATACACCTTTTATTTTTTTTAAAGCCTTTGCCAGGAATACAGTGATATGTTGTAGAGCTGTCAGATTTAAATCGGTATTCTGTGTGTATTAATTTTAATCCAGCTATCAGTTGCATTACATTTGTTGTTCATTCTGTCAACTTCAGATAAAGTGGCAGTGGATCTCCTGGAAATCTATAGTCTTTTGAAAATCATTCAGTTTTGTTCAACGGTTGGCTAATAGAGCAGCAGCTCCATGGAATACCTTCCCTTGCTCTCAGACCTCCAGAGACTATTCTTCCACAACCAGCAGAATCAGGATTCTGCAAACTGAGACCCCCATGCTGGGGCAGCAGCTGTTCTCTATGGGCCAGATTGTGTCATGTTTACCCTTACTGAATATGATGTCATTCCAGATGTTGTTTCTATTTTAAGGAGCCTATTTTAGAGTAAGATACTACTCAGCAAGGATAAAGGTGGCACTATTTGGCCCCACAATCAGCTCTTGTACGGAGCGGGCAGATACCTATGTATTCTGAGGCTATGGAATCTGTTGCCCTCAGCTAGGATGAATCCTTCTCCCTTTCCTATTACATGGGGTCTCGGATCCTCTCCATTAGAAGGGAGCATGTAATAGAAACTGTGCGATTTGACAGTTGGCTTTCTGCAATCTTTTTTCTTCCTACAACTTTTTTACTCAAGTATGGGAGGATTTGGACAAATGTGCTAGATATTCCCTATATTTCATATTCTTCCCTCAGTTGTATTTGTACTACCTTATCAAAGTCAATGGGATGATATGGGTGTAATGGGATGGGTTGGAAGGGGGAGAATTTTGCTCTCAGAAAGGAGATGGTTCAGTTTGTCAGAGATGGAGCAACTAAGTGGAAAAGTAAATAAGACGTATTTGCCTTAAGAAAATTCAACTTTAAAACTCCTTTAAATTAAGGATCCGTCTAAATAACAATACCCTTTGGAAGCGTTTTGTATTTATCCCATTGAAAGGAAGAAGAAACAGACATTTTATAAACAGTCCTCCTTGAAATGCTTCAGTTTGGTAAATCCTGGACTTTGTGACTTTTAGTAATTCATATAATTAAAATCGTGTGTGTCTTTGTTCAGTCAATTTTGCTTATACCCATTTTATTTGATCTGTAGATGTGTGCAAATATAATAGGTTTCCTGTATGTATGATACACAGCTTCCTAATTTCTAAAATTTCATATATCTCAATTTGTGCATTGGAACTCACCTGTGTCAATGGGTTATATAGGTCATAGTCCTATAATGAGGTTTTGCTGGTGCAATTATCCATTTTATTCTTCTTTATTTGTAGTGTTGGAGTTTCAAGATCAAAAGATGTACCTCCATTTGGTCCACCAATCCCCAAAGGAGTAACTTTTCCAAAATCAGCAGTCTTTAGGGACTTCCTTTTAGCCAAAGTTATTAATGCTGAAAATGCAGCACACAAATCAGAAAAATTCCGAGCCATGGCCACCAGGACACGACAAGAATACTTGAAAGATCTGGCAGAAAATTTTGTTACTACAGCTACAGTGGATACCTCAGTGAAGTTCAGTTTTATTACGCTAGGTGCAAAGAAAAAGGAGAAAGTGAAACCAAGAAAGGATGCTCATTTATGTAGTATCGGAGCAATTATGTGGAATGTGATAGCTCGGGACTTTGGCCAGTCTGCAGACATTGAATGTCTCCTTGGAATTTCCAATGAATTTATCATGTTGATTGAAAAGGAGTCCAAAAACGTTGTGTTTAACTGCTCCTGCAGAGATGTTATTGGGTGGACATCAGGATTAATGAGTATCAAAATCTTTTATGAAAGAGGAGAATGTATTCTTCTGTCTGCAATTGATAACTGTTCTGATGACATCAGAGAAGTTGTTCAAAGACTAGAAGTAAGTCAAATTTTTGAATTGACCTTCCAAAGCTTTTATTCAGAATTATTTATGTGTCTCATTCTTTTGGAAAGAACTCAAATTTTCCTATATTTAAACTTATATTGCACTTTCCAGCTTCAAAGAGCTTTACAAACATTATTCCTCTCAACACCAAGTGGAATAGATACATATTATCATCCTGCTTCTATGGATGACTAATCTGATCCAGTTATTAAATTTGCCTGTCCAAGGCTACATAAGGTTTTAGTTTAAAAGCCAGGATTAAAACTTGAATTTTTGGTTCACAGCCCTGTGGAGCTAGTGGTTAGAGTACACCCCTCAGTAAAAATATCCTAATTAAAAAAATAAAAATGAAGACTACACTTTTGAATTGATTGCTACATCAGCAGTGAAAAACCCTCTAAATAAAGCATGGAATGTGCTGCTTATTTTGCATGGATGAGTGGGAAGAAAATGAAGGCAGTTAAATCAGTTAACACTATAAGAGATGATGCAATCTCAGTCAAGACAGGTGGAGTTCAGGCATTCTGTGTGCTCAACATCTTAAATTATTTGACTTATAGCTATTACAAAAGTGTATTAATGGACTGATTCAGGCTGCACGGTATAAAACATTGAGGTATCACTGCTCTTGTTCCAGTCTGACTTTGACCTTGCCCCTTAAATTAAATGAGGTTAGCCGCATAAGCCTTTATTATGTTGAATTGAGGCTTCTACTGGAAAACAATCACTAGACCTAATTTTTTGGAGATTAGTAGAACTGAAGTACAAGCTACAAAGTGGCCAGGATTAAACTGATGTGTAAAATAAAGGCCTGATGCTGCAAGGTGCTGTGATATCCAAAACTTTCAAGACGGTTGAGATGCTTGGTGCTGTACAGGCCCGAGATTAATACCTACCATGTGTGATGGAGTCTTTCTTCCAGTACAGGTTGATATTTGTAAATATTACAAAATATTACTTTTTAGTGGGTTAATATTAGTAAATTCATATTATTGTCACTTGCATTGTATTTACCTCATTAAATTCTTCAGATATTGTCATTTTCCTTCTGAAATTTACAAAAAATATTCTCTAATTATCATGGTACTGTTGTGAAATTATCACTAATTGGACAGTTATAGATTGGCTCAGCGTTGTGCTGAAAATAAGTTTAATAAATGTTAGTTTCTGATCTCATCACTACATATTGTAACACACATTGTTTAGTGTTGTTTATCTTAATAAAACCACTAAGCTATTACATAGTGCTTTTCCTCAGTAGGTCACAAAGCAAAGAGGAGAGCAGTATCATTATCCCCATTTTACAGAGGGGAAATGACTGTCCCACCATTACCGAAAAGGCGAGTGACAGAGCTGGGAATAGATGCTCAGGTTTTTGTAGTCCCATTCTAGTAAGCTGCACTGCCTTCATTTATCACTTCTTGAATCTGAAAGCATACATAAAATCATAGCAGGCTGAGCAAACTGGAAAAGTATCTACTGAATCTCTGCAGACAGATCTTCATTATATATGATGTATAAAGACATTTAGGTTTTTTTGTAGCATTAGTTGAAGTGGTTATCTGTGAAAACTATATCTTTGGAGACATTAATTGTTACAACAGACTTCACTCAGTTTGATTTTGAATGGC
Organism: Dermatemys mawii; assembly: GCA_007922305.1. Lineage (NCBI taxonomy): Eukaryota > Metazoa > Chordata > Testudines > Dermatemydidae > Dermatemys > Dermatemys mawii. Next base: position 9,428,557 of record ML677386.1, on the reverse strand, counting down.
CTTGTATTTCACTCAAATCTAACCATCTGTTCAAGTACAACATTATTTAAATTTAACTTGAGACTGCTCCTTTTTTGAGGTAACCATATTCTCGGCTAAATAAATCTATTATTTAGATATTAAATCTAAATATTTAAGCTTCTATTAGCTTCAGAGTTAGCAATTTAGGATCTGTCTACACTGCCCCACAGTTCAGTGTTCACGGGTGTGAACAGCAGTGCATACCAATGTGTTTTGCTGTAACTCCTCTGTGTAGACTCTGTGGGCTCACACTGAAACTTTGAAGATGACAAGAATCAGAGAGGTAGCCGTGTTAGTCTGGAATGTAATATAACTATAATGTAATATAACTATGTAATAGCTTAGTTGTTTTACTAAGATAAATAACACTAAACAGTGTGTGTTACAATATGTAGTGATGAGATCAGAAAGTAACATTCATTAAACTTATTTCAGCACAACGCTGAGCCAATCTATAACTGCTTGCATCCGATGAAGTGGGTGCTAGCCTACGAAAGCTTGTGCTCTAATACTTTAGTTAGTCTTTAAGGTGCCACAGGACTCTTTGCCACTTTGAAGATGACGACATTGATGCAAACTAGGAACTTTCAGTTTGCGACCACAGTATAGGTGCCAACTCTGTGGGCACTCCGGGGCTCAAGCACCCATGGAAAAAAATTACAGGGTGCTCAGTGTCCAGGAGCCATAGTTTTGTATCTGAGGTCTGCTCATAGTGCATGCCCTTGCCCCAGAAGGAGCTTGTGTGTGGAATGTGAGTTCTGTGCTGCTAACAGCTTCTGCCCTTGGGACAGGGAGTTTGTTTATAAACAGAGGCAGGGTGATTAAGATAACAAAAGCCTTGTCATTAAATTAAATTAAGGATCATTAGATGATCCTGAAAGCATTGCCAGGCCCCCCAGTTAAAAGGTAGGAAACAAAGGGTAGGAGTAAATGGTCCATTTTCAGAGTGGAGAGAAGTAAATAGTGGTGGTCCCAGGTTTCTGTACTGGGACAGAGCTGTTCAACGTATTCATAAATGATATGGGAAAAGGGGTAAACAGGTGGCAAAACCCTATACATACAAAATGATGGGGTCTTCATTAGCTTTTACCCATCAAGAAAGAGCTTGGAGTCATTTGCAATACTCTGGAAGTACTATGCTTCCAGAGTACTGCAAATTTATAAGAATCCTTCTCACTGTTCCTGTATCACCCTGAACTGAGGAATGCTCATTCAGAAGATTTAACAATGATCTCCAGTCATCAATGGGATAGATGCAACTGATTAATGTAGCTGTCCTTAACATGCAGCAAGACCATACCAATAAACTAGAGATAAATAAGATTGCTGTCAGTTATCCAGAAAGCAGTGAAATATGATGTCTTTAAACTGGGATGTTAGTGAAGACAGCTTGTAAGGTAATTGCAATGTTTTTAATATACTGTAGTTCATGATAATGTAATTATGTAATTATTAAAATAGTAAAGATACCAATACAGACACACATTCAATAACTAGAATATGAAACAAGTGTATAAATATGCTGAAAATAGCCTTTCCCCACCAAAAAAAAAAAAATTGGCAAAGCCCCTCCCTCCTAACCATGCCCACTGGCAAAAGCAAGAGTCAGCAACTATGGAGCACAGCATCCATGTGAGGGAGTCTCAGTGCATCACATGGGTGTACCCTGCTGTTCATACCCTGGTACACGAGTCCTTAGAAACAGTTATCAGCAAGGTACATTGAATAACCCTCAAGTACTTTGTGTTGATGTTCTATGGAATTGTGCTCTTCCCTTCTCTTTCACCCTAGATCTCTCAAATTTGATGCTGTTTGTGAAGTATTAGTCACTGCACTGAGTAACCTTTTTGTTTTTAAAAGCTCCCTTTTCTTTCTTGCCTCCCCTCCCTCCCCCCCTTTTTTAACTGTGTGACTATTTCTCTTTAAAAGCTAATTTGAAAGCCAAATTTTGGAATACTGGACTCCTTACCCCTGAAATCTTCACACAAGTGGTAAATGTTGGCTTTTCGTGGAGAATGTTCTAAACACCGAGACACCCTTTACCTTTAGTTAGTTATTTGATTTATGAAAATTTCAATAGGGGCTTGTGCTGTTTTAAGGTGACCATTACACAGGTTAACATCTGCATAACATGAGACTTTGTCTGCACAGATCTTAGTGGAGGATCAGACTCCCGTACCTGATCAGAGAGCACTGGTGAAGTCAAGAGTCCATCTATGTGGAGTTCACTGTATGATTGAAGCATAAGATGTCCATCCATAATGTCACATTTTATAACTAGTTTATCAGACTTCTGTGAATAGATAAATATCCACCATCTAGTAAACCCCTTCCAATCATCTATCATTCTCCTCCCTTGCCAAATATCGTGGGAAATAGTAGGTTTTGCAGTGAGTCCAGAAGGCTAAGTTTTTTATTATTAGTTATTTGTAGTACCACAGTGCCCATCAGCCCTAGTCATGGAGCAGGCACTTTACAGACACCAAACAAAAAGGAGCTTAAATTCAAAATATAACAAAAAGACACCATATGGTTACATATAAATGGAGGTGTACCAGGAAATGATAGTACTGGACAGTGGTCTCAAGCAAGTTTTTCTTGTAGGTATCATGGCAAAGGAAGATCTTAAGAAGGGATTTGAAGCAAGATAATGAAGTAGCTTTGTAGATGTTTACAGAGAGCTCCTCCCAAACACGAAGGGGCAGCATAGGAGAAAGCCCAAAGGTGCTTGTTTGAAAATATATCATATGGGAGATGGAAGCTGGCATTACTGGCTTATGGAGAATTGAGGAAAGTGCTCTTTTTACTGTTGGTCTGTGGTTTTTCAGCATTCAATATTTGATATTTCAAATATAAAACCTTTTTAAAACTGCAAAACTGGACAGTATGAAGTAGACACCTGAACACGCATAAACATGGCTTCATTCTCCAGCAAGCTTAGCTGTTTGATGCAATATTAATAGCGTAGTACATGTTGGTAGTCACATTGAGACAGGAAATTTGGCAAAAGTTCTATTGTACTCAAAGAAAAAGAGGCACATTTCACCTGAATATCTTCAGTTCTCCAGTGGGCCTCCCATGCTTGTGCCATGAGTATGTAAGCAAAGCATGCTGGAGTGTTACTTTGGAGTAGGGGATGACTCTCTAAGGATAAATGGATGACATAAGAATTTTAAAAAAATATGTCCTATTCTAGTGTTGAGTGCTACTTTTAGCCTTCCGACTGGGTTGCAGAAATTACTGTTGTACTGACAGCAATTTATAAAAACAATACGTCTAGCACCTTTACAACTTTGTAAGAAGGTAACAGTAGTGGCTTCCAGCTAGTTACAGTGCAGGCAAAAGTTAGGCAAAGTTCCTCAAAGATTTTTCAACCAGTCATTTGGTGGTTAGAGTGAGAGGAGTAAGAGCTGGAATTACTGGCTTCCTTCCCTGGCTCTGTCACACGCTTATTGTGTAACCTTGGGCAAATCATGTGCTCTCTGTGTCCCAGCTTTCCCCTCTTTCAAATACTGTTCTTCTGGACTGTCATATTCATAGTGATCCAGTCTTGGCTCTCCCTTAAGCAGAGTAACAACTGTGCCCAAAATACATGTTAATTTTGTGACTCGAACAAAAGAGAAACTAATTTTATGACTAGAAACTAGAAGAAGGTTGAGTTTAGAAGGTTTCTAATCATTGGAAGAGTAAGGTTGTGGAACTGCCTTCCAATAGGAGAAGTTGGGGCAAATAACTCAAGTTTTAAAATGGAGCTTAATAAATTTATTAATTGGATTATGACTGTGTTGCTTGTGATAGCAGAAGACAGGACTTGATGGAGGTCCCTTACAGTGTTGTACCCTCTGTTATGACCCAAGTCAGAATTTGACCTTCAATCTCCAGAGGTGAAAGATTAGTAATTGCACAAACTACTCAATTGTCTCTGGATTGCTTTACCATTTGTGAAACTGTTCAATTTTATGTAGTATGAAAAAAGAAATCCCTTTTAGTAAAAGCTAAAATTTCAGTTTATTGGATTATTCCATATAATGCCAAAATAACTTTCAGTTAAGTATGAAAGATCTCAGTTTTCTGTGTCTCAGTTCCCATGAAATAATCAGTCTTCTCCAATTTGTAGCGAAGCCTCCATCTGGAGATGGCAATGGCATGGATGTCCAGAGTCTGATTGCTGGAGCAAAAGAAATACATTATCTTATTTTGTTACTTAGTGTTGGGGGATGATAGTCTGTTGGAAATGAAGAATTTCACTTGATTTGATTCATCTTAAATTTCAAGGTTATTATTTTCCTGAAGAAGAAACCCACTACACACCTGCAGTCAATCAGCCAACAAAGAATGAAGTAAATGACAGATTTCCATTTTGCTTGCCTTGTGTTTTGAAACTAAGAGAGTTGTTAAGAATTCAGTAAGATATAAATGTCTTTGCATTGGAAAGAAATAAGAATTTGACACAGGACAGCTGGTTGTTCCAAGGAAATCAAATTTTAGGACTCTGAAGATCTTTGTGTATGTTTCTCTATGCAGAGACCTATAGTCAACATAAATGACAAAATGATTTAGTCACTTGTTAGTATGTTAAGAGTACTGCACATGAAACCAACCATAGCTTTATCGTGTCAGAAAATAGATCCTTTCGTGTTTCTAAAGAAATGAGTCTACAAAGACAGTAGCATAACAATCTTATACTCCTTTAGATAGTCACCAGAGGATGCGAAACAACAGAAATGACCCTGCGGAGGAATGGGTTGGGCCAGCTTGGATTCCATGTTAACTTCGAAGGAATAGTAGCTGATGTGGAGCCTTTTGGTTTTGCATGGAAAGCAGGCCTAAGGCAAGGAAGTCGTCTAGTTGAGATCTGTAAAGTGGCTGTGGCAACCTTGACTCATGAACAAATGATTGACCTTTTACGCACGTCGGTGACAGTAAAGGTGGTGATTATTCAGCCACATGAGGATGGATCACCGAGAAGGTAACAAGTAACAGTCCTTAATGTGACATTTCCAACTGTCTGGTTTTTTGCTGGTGCCTATTTGGCTTTTTAACAAGTGCTGTCTTTGGTAAAGGCCCTTAGGAAATGGATATTGTGGCTCATATTTGGTAATAATGGGATCATGGCCATTTAAGCAGTTCAGAAAAAAAGAGCTGTTACCTTGTAATAAAAGATAAATTGTGATCCTGTAAGCAGTTTAATGAGAAATTGACTTTATAAGGCTTGAGAGGATAAGAAATAAAGTACAGCATGACTGAACTATTTTAAAAATTGGCTGTGACTTTTCTCTCTCGCAAGAGAAGTTTTATTATTTTTTAATATTAGTTTTGCAAATTGGGATTCTTTGCCTGAAAAATATACTCTTATTTCCTTTGAGGTTTCTTTGACTTCTGACTATTGAGATAAGAGACCTTTATTTTTAACCTGTGATTTTCAAAAACAAACAGAGAAACATTGGATGGGAGATTATATATGGGATCACTCCACAGCTTCTTTCCCATTCTCTGTAAATATCTGCTTGAACTCATTCACATTAACTGTTGAATCATATCAGTCAAATCATTAACTAAAACTAAAATCTTGCTTTAACATGAAATAAATGGGTCATGCTTGGGAAAAGAGCTTAATAAAAGATGACTGTATCATTCTTTCTGTGGGTGGGGTGTAATGCCTGCCAGTACCTCTCGTTGATTAGGGTGCTGTTCGTGGCCGGAAGATTTTTGCCTTGCTGCCACCGTTTGAATAAAAGTACATGAACTGACAACTCAGATTCAAAATTTCGAAGAAATCTAATCTTATTTTGCTCATCCTTTACCTATGCACCGTGAGTTTGGTTAATGAGTCTGAATTGGAAGGGTGTTTCAGTAAATTGAATTACTTGCTTGTCTCCTTCTTAAATGTGCTGTTGATATTCTTTTAATTTAACAAAGGAAAGAAATAGGCATGCTGCTCTTGGCATGAAAATCAGCTGTAACGTTTTACATCATGTACAACAGTGTGGAGTTACTGGCAAGCTATGCATGAATGCTGGTGTGTTTGTTCTCCAAGCAGCGACTGGTTGGATGAATGACACAAAAAATTCTCTTCCCTGCCGTAACCTGCACCTCTAAGTTTTGAATGTTCCTTTTGGGGGAGTGTGTGTGTGTGTGTGAGACAGAGAGAGAGAGACACACACATACCCCTCTGTTCTCATTACTTGCATATAATTTGCAATTAAGTCTCTCTCTGCTTAGCTCAGCTTTTCTCCCCATCTGCTTCTGAATATGAATTTTCACTGTCTTTTGTAGTGCACATTCCCAAGTTGTTTACAAAGTAAGAGCCTAATGAGCTGATCCATTATGTTTAAGATAAAATGTCTATTTTATAGTGCTTGGTAGAATTATGCATTGTTTATGCGCAGTTTTTACATACCATGTGATACATTTTACGTTTAAAATTATGAAGTCAAAATTTAGTATAACACATTAAAAGATGGATGGCACCTGTTCTATCTGTAAGTTGGAGTTGTAGCTGCGTGCCACTGAACTGCAAAGAAAACTTCAAAGCATCTCTTGGGGAACCAAAATATAGATTCTTCACATCTTTCAGAACTGGGTAACAAATCAGTACTTAAAAATAAATTGAAGATTACTTTTAAATTTACGGTCTAGCTGTAAAATGTGCTTTATTAAAATAAAAAGCCATGTAATCAAAAAGTTACAAAAGAGACAGGAATCTTCACTCCTGCCTTTTCTGTTCATTGGGTCCAGTTTTGATTCCACTAAAGTGAAAGTCCCAAAATTTTCAAAAGTGACTACTGATTTTGGAAGCAATTTGGGATACCTGAAAGGGCCTGATAAGAAATTGTTGAGAACCCACCCTTTCCCAAAATTGATAATTGAAACAGAACAGACAAGAGGTGGGGGAAAGGAACACACAGGTTGCAGGAGCATTAACAGTGTTGAGCAACTCTTCCTACACAGTCAGCAGTTTAGATGCCTTCCCAAGTTGTTATATGATACATTTAAATGCAACAGTTCAAGGGCACTCAGCTTATCTCCCTTAAGTGTTGTCTAATAGGGTGTGATCTTAAGGATCTGTCTGCAGACCCAGGGTATTTACATGCACATGTTTTGGATGATTTCCAAGAATCCTCCCTTGGGTGGAAACCTGGAGACAACCTCCTGTGGCAAATCCCTAGTGAAATGCTCCCTTTGCTAGAGTTCCAAGGTAGGCTACTCCTTGCAGCAGGGAGCATAGATGAAGGTTTATTGTAAGCGTGCTTAGAAATAATATACAATCAGTTTGCTAGTCCCCCACTCATCTTGCTCTTTCTCTTCGCTGCCCACTCAACAGGCAACGAATGAGATTCTTCAGTTTTGTCTATCTATACTCACTTAAGCCATGTCTCCTTCTTTTTCTCCTCAAAAAAAAGGAGCACTATCCAGGGCAGCTGTTTAAAAGCAAAAACTTTCTCCAGTTTTTCCTAATTTATCTTAGAATAAGCAGAAATGAGAGGGATGCTTTCCCCAAGGAGCATGAGTGTACTAGCTTCAGGGATACAGTATGGGCCTCCCTGCTCATTTCCTTTTGTTTCTTGTGGAATACCCAGTGCCTCAGACATAACAGTAGGTTCTGGTGGTAAATCAAAGAACTGCTATGGGCCAGCATGGTCTCAGGCATACTTGCCCCCCACCCCCCCCAAGGCAAAGCCTCTTCTGAGAATTAATGCTTTTGGGGAGATTGTGGATGTGAAAAAGTCCTTACACAAACCAATGAATGAGCAATGTAAATTAGAGAAATGCAGCGTGCTTGCTTAACCTCCCTTTTGGTTGACCCCACTGAGGTATGTCTGCATTTGAATTGGAAGGTGATATTCCCAGCTCATGTAGACACATACCCATGCTAGCTCTTCCTGAGCTAGCATGCTAAAAATAGAGCATGTCTGGGGTAGCATGGACAGCAGGTTGGACTAGCCACCAGAGTACATACATATGGGACCCGCGTATGTTACTTGGGCAGCTAGCCTGAGCTTTTGCCAGTGCTAACCCAGCCACACTGCTATTTTTAGATGCTGGCTCTAGCCAAGTTAGAGAGTGTGTATGTCTGCACAAGCTGGGAATCACACCTCCCAGCTCAAATGAAGATGTAGCCCATGTCAACATGGTTATCCATTCCATTAGAAGCCAATGTCTTTCCCAAAGATCCTGCACTCAGATGATTGAGGAGACTGTAGGAATGTAGAGCTATTGCAATCCTGTTGAGCCCTAACACTTTGGCTGTGTATATTTGGAGAGCATGCATGGAACTGGGTTCTCAGATCATGTAGAGCAATTCCAGCTCCCCTAAGAGTCATCATGAAGCAACTGAATATTTTTTGTCAGCAATCATGCCTCTTAATGACACTCTGCTAGATTTCCTGGATGTTCTTTACAAACATTTTGGCAATGATAGTGTGCTACTTTTTAGCTTAGACATTGAACAGAAGATTTTTCAGGCAGTGAAATAATAGATTATCTTCTTTAAGAAGTTTTTAATTGTTTGGAAATTGCCCAGACACTTTTTCACAAACCATGTGATTAGAGCTATTCTGGAATGTCTCAACTAGTCCTGAGTTCCAGGGTGGGTGGGTACTTAAAACTATTCATAGTTTCCAAAAACTTAGTTGATACAAGGCTGAAAGTAAAGTGGCTGAACCAGTTTGTAGGGTGTCAGAAGTTCAGGATGGAAAGCATATATTAATCGCTTCTAGAACCATCCTCTGAAGACTCTCTGGAATTAATCTGCAAGAAAGATGCATATCTGCAAATCCTGATTTCTGCAATTCAGGGTGGTTCAGCCCTGCTTCTAGTACCTGATCCTTTCAATGTTTTGATGGCTGCCCAAGGATCTTCGTGTAAACCCTGATGTTGTAGTGGCAGTAATTCTCCTGGGTGGAGAGTATTTGTGTGATGGGTTGGACCCCCTCTCCCTGATCCGGGATGCCACCTGATGTACTGGGGTTTCACTGAGCCACCTGCCCCACTAGCATGGGCTCTCTCTCCCTCTTTTGCTGAATCAGGCTCTGGCCTCTGGTAGCACAAACACACAGGTAGGGATGCACCAGCTATAGAATCATACACAGTCTACAAGCAGCTCCCTATGGGAAGATTCAGCTAGGAAATTGCTCAGCACTCAAGTACACACCCCTGTTGGGGCGTGAACCCAAAATAATATTGTCTTGCACTGTATAGAAAAATCTTCACAGCACAAGCTTATAAATATTCACCCTCTCTCTCAGTGTGGAGAGAGAGAGAGAGATGCACAGCTTCTTGCCCCTCCCAGATATGAATTGCACAAACTGGGTTATGTTATAAACAAGAAATAAGTTTTTACTAAGTTTATATCAACTTTATACTAAATTTATAAAAGGCAGATTTTAAGTAATTATAAGGGATAGCAAACAGAACAAAGCAGATTATTACACAAATAAAATACACCCACTAAGCTTAAGATCTTAAAGAGACTGGTTTCAAGAAAATTGCTCAGCCTAAATGTTTCTTTTGGGACAGTTGTAGAAATTCTTGAAGGTTAGCTACCCTTCTTGCAGCTTAAATCCTCAGGTATCTTATTCATAGTCAAGATAGTGTGTTTTCCAGCCTGTGTTCAGTATTCCTCCCTCTTTTCCTTTGTTCTTGTTCCTTAGGTGTTTCCAGCAGTCACCCTGGCTGGGGATTCAGTGAAGAGTGAATCTAGATTAACTTACTCCCCAGCCTTAAATAAGATTTATATAAAGGGGAATCTTTTGTTTCCCAGTCTTGACCTTCCACTACTTTTAGTGGAAAATTACTAGAAGTCCAAGATGGTGTTTAGTACCAGGTAATATGACCACATGACCTAGTAGTGTCACTGCAAGGGCCCTCCCAGGAAGGAGAGTTGTATCTTCAAAGTCTTACTGTTTCTTCCTAATGGCCCGTCAAGGCTGATGACCTGTTGTCTGGTGTGTTTTTCCCAAGTACACTCCCAGTTGCAGTTGTTACATAGTCAATATTCCTACCTTTAGATACAGAAATGATATATGCATACAAATTGGATAATCACATTCAGTAAATCATAACCTTTCCAATTATACCTTACAAGACCAATCTAGCATAAAATATATCTGTTTACCATATCATAAGTATATTTCCATAAAGAATGTGCAGTGTAACGTCACAATTTGTGTCATATCATGTTTAGAGTTTTGGCTCATCAGAACATGGTCATCTTGTTTCAGCAGTATTTTTTAGTGAAAACAGGGTCAAAAGCCAGTTTTGGTTCCTGGACCTAGTGATGAAAGTGTTTTTTTGTTTTTTTTAAAATCTCATTTCTTTTTAGTTGAAGTCATTGGTGGGAGTAGAAACTAGTCAGATTCAACAAGCATTTCCATCCCTGGAAAGAATCATTCAGCAGATGGAGATGCAAGAGTCTCTTCTGCACACTCCTGGAACTGATAATGACTTTGTCTCAACTACACCTAAGGAGCCACTAGCAGATCTTTTTGAATTTAAGAGTGTAGTTATTTGAACTAGAGGAGAAACAGCCCCACCAAAAGATGAAAAGAGAGAGCATCTAACAAAATATGCCCCTAGTGGTTCCAATTCATGTATAGTTAATAACAGATTCCAGAATCTTGGCTTGGGCAGCCTGTATAAATAGAAGATGGCACCAGGTGTTTGTGTGGAATTGTCTCTGATGTATGCAACTGAGCACAAGAGAGGTACGTCCTCCGCACCATGGGAGATAATTCTGTTATCGTCAAGTCTTTCTCAGAACCGGCATTGTGGCAGCAGTAGCTTACGTAAATCAGCAAGAGGCACTCAAAATACATTTCCCATCAGGAGGCGTTTCTTCCCGTTGTGGGGCATAATCAAACCTTTGCATCATTCAGGTTTTGCATGTCTAGAGGGAGGATGGTGGAGAAGCAGAGAGAGTTTTCCTACTTTTTTTTTTTGCATTATTTCATTTAACCTACTATTGTGTCATGAGATTTTGCTCACTGAAGATAATTTATTTTCTAGCTCATATTTAATTAAAAAAAATAAAAAAACTACCAGAAGAAAAAAAAACATTTTCTTCCAGTGCATGATACTTTATTTCGTGAAGTTTCTGTGTATGTATGGGGGTGATCAGGAAGAACTAAAATCGGCACTTTTAAAAAAAAATCAAATTCTAATAATAATTGTGCTGCAGAAGACATGAGTTTACCTTGAACTTGTGACTGGTCTATTTTTATCTTGTATTTTAGTCTAGTTTCTTATAAAAGTACTGTAGTTTAAATGACATTTTACGAATGTGTAATTTAAACACAAGAAATCAGAGGTTTTGAATTCTACCATTTAAATTTATCTCAGATTAGCTATCAGTAAGATCTTGATATTCATTGACTCCTCCATTTCATTAAAGTACAAATAAAAATTTGGCTCTGAATGAGAATATACATCTAATCTTAGCTAAGAAAACTGCATTTGTTTCTTAGAATAACCACCTAGCATTTTATTAAAGCCCCTTTTCCAGTTACTGAGAGAATCAACTGATTCTTCCCTGGCTTGAAAGGGAAGCAGTTTTCACTTAGAGCTGTTGACTGCTGAGCTTTAGGAATAAAGAGCAGTAAGGATGACTTCTCTGGGGAGGAGGGGTGCTTATTAGCACTCACCTCTTGCTGGGATCAGGTTCTGGAGTGAGTTTACACACACTGGATATGACTACCGTGTAGTGGTTTTGGAATTACACTCTTCAAATGAAAATGAGAGTTTAAAGAGCGGAAGGGTGTTTCCAAAGCAGTCCAGTCCCAGACCTTAACTGTTCGTTTGATTTTAAATAAGGATGATAGTTTACCTATGATGTAGCCTTCAGTCCCCCACCGTTATAAGTTTTTAATCACACCTTATAAGTATGAACACATCTAGAATATTAACACTGAATCATTAAGTAGGAGATTTTATTTTTAATATAAGATCATTTGCAACATAATTCTTTCCAGTTCAAAGAGAGATGACTTGGAATCTTGCTCACGTTTAAAGATGGTGGTTGTATGGATGAGGGGAGGAATTATTAAATGCAATATATCAGACTCAAGTTGTCAACACATTCACATAATACATGTTTTCCACTACTTTCTTATTTATTCCTGCCAGTAGAACATTGCATGTTGACTCCCGGTGCTTCTGCTCCACTTGAGAGCAGAATTTTGCCTGCAAAATCAATCACAGGATCAGAGCCTAAGTTTGCTAATTAGCAAAAGTAATAAACTTGTTTTGGACTGTAATTGACAGAACACTTACCACCCTATTTTCTTCAGCAATTAAGTCATAATGTGCAAATTGGGATATCACAGATATTTGCATGGCAACACACTGTTCATCCAGAGAGGAGAAACTGCTTTTTAAAACATACACTCTACTGGAACTGAAGGTATTTAAGAACACACTAGACGAGAGGTGAGCCAACTACGGCCTGCGGGCCTGGCCTGTCTGGCCTGCTTGAGCTCCCAGCCGGGGAGGCGAGCCCCGGCCTCTCTCCCCCACAGCCACGCCACTAATGCTCTGGCCCGCTGCTCCTGCCGGTGAGCATTGCATCGGCGTGAGTGGCTCTGGTGAGCAGCAGGGTTGGGATTGGATAAGGGGCAAGGGGTCACGGGCGTGGGGGCAGTCAGGGAGCAAGGGGTGGTTGGATGGGGCGAAGACTTAGGGAGGGTGGTCAGGGGAGGGGAAGTGTGGGGATGGACGGGGTGGAGTTATGGGGGCAGTTGGGGCGGGGGTGTGGATATGAGTTGGGGCAGTCAGGGGACAGGGAGCAGGAGGGGTTGCATAGGGGGTGGGGTCACTAGAGGGGGCGGTCAGGGGAAGAGGAGCAGGAGGACTTTAGATGAGGGGGTGAGGTCCTGGTGGTTACAGGGGCTCTGGAGGGGGCAGTCAGGGGACAAGGAGTAAGAGGGGTTGGATGGGTTGGGGATTCTGAGAAGAGCAGTCAGGGGGTGGGAAGTGGGAGAGGGTAGATAGGGGTAGAGGCCATGCTATTTGGGGAGGCGCAGTCTTCCCTATCTGGCCCTCCGTACTGTTTTACAACTCCGTGTGGCCCTCAGGCCAAAAAGTTTGCCCACCCCTGCGCTAGACAATGCATGAGTTTTTGTATAAATGTTCATATTTCAAGTTTACTTCAGTAGGACTTTTATTTTTAAGAAGATTTTTGTGCCTTGCAGCTCTGTTGTCAGTGTGCCCAGTGTTGTCAAAGCAATGCTTAAAACTATGCACACTTTGTCACAGTAAAATAATGAACTAAATTCTAACTTGCATTCCTTGACATTATCACGGTAGTGCTCAGAGATACCACATGCTTTGATCAGCCAAGCCAAATCAATGAGTTCTTCATTGTAGTTCGGAGTCCCTTTTAAACTGTGAGGTTGCATAACTACTATAGAGTGGTGGCTTAAAATCTGAGAACAAACAAATTCAAAACAAACAGAATTCAGATGGACCAGGAATAGCAACATAAGAGTAGCACTGTGCCAGAACGGTTTTAGCAACAGTAGTTTCCAGTGACTTGTCTGTGAGCAAGTTAACAGCTTGGAGTGACTTTGGGAATTTATAGCTGCTGCTGCTGTAGTCAGCTGCTGCCAATTTTGAAATATTTGTTGTTTGAGTTTTGTGGCTATTCCTGAGGTTTCTTGTGGTTATCAAACCCTGCTGAGATTCTTATTCTTTTTCCTTTAAGAATTTTTCTAAAGCTCTCTGTCAGTTAAATTAAGAATTGTGTAATTTTTTTTTTAAGTCCTGTTGTCAGTCTGTGAGTTCCTGGAGTTTAAGATCAGAGAGAATTATTTCTTTAAGATCAATCCTCTAGGCTATTAACAATTTGTAATCTCATACTGATGGCCATTGTGCTTGACTGACTGCACTGAAGGGTAAAACAGAAAAATGTGAAACTCTCTGAAAGCTTAACTGATAGTTTTGTTTATACAAATTGAGTTTGAAAGTACCAAGGCTTTAAATGGCACTTTAATTATGGCCAGTGCCAGAAGACTGAAATACTTGAAAATATCTGAAACTTGTAATTTGAGAATATTAGGTTTTTCAGAGGCAACAGAAGGAACTAACCCTAAGGAAATAATGATGGCCATACGAGTTCAGACCAATGATCCCTCCTCTACTCAAGCATCCTGTTTTCCGATAGTGGCTGATGCTAGATGCTTCAGAGGGAATGAACACAAAGGTTTAGAACACTCAGAGCATGAGATTTCATCCCTGACCATCTTGGCTAATAGCCATTGATGGACCTATCCTCCCTGAACTTCAGCTTATTCTTTTTTGAACCCGGTTATACTTTTGGCCTTCACAACATGTCCTACAACCTGTTCCACAGGGTGGCTGTGCTCTGTGTGATGAAGTACTTCCTTATGTTTGTTTTAAACCTGCTGTCTATTAAATTAACTGGTTGAGCACTGGTTCTTGTGCTATGTGAAACAGTGAATAACGTTTCTTTATTCACTTTCTCCACACCATTCATAACTGCTATTTGCAAAAGTTAAAGCTTCCTTATCTTGAAGCCTTTTTTTTTTTTTTTCAGTTTGGATATTTTTCACTAAAATGAGTATGCGCAAGGAGTATCATGGAGAATACAGATGATATACAGGAATTTGATTTTACAAAGTTATGTAGTACAATGAAAGAAATAGCTTATACTATTGTACGTAATGCAGCTTTCTGCATTTTTCCCCAAAAACTTTATCTGTTTTTGTAAACCAGAGGAAAAAATAATATAAGATGCTAATTTGCACTTGTTTTTCTTTCTCTTGTAACAATTATGTAATTAATAAACTTTGTGGTATGTCTAGATTCAGGAAGGGAAAATTAGGCAATATGAGTGAGAACTTAATAGTTTTTGTTCTTTATCTTGCAAGTTGGAATTTTGCTCAGTTTGAATTGTCCATTGTTACATTTTGAAAGAGTGTCATGTGCATGTTGTTGCATAATACCAGTATTTTACTTGTTTTAACAACCATACTTAAATAACACAAATTACTTCCCTTAGAAATGAGTCTTTATTTCAAAGGGTCTATTTTTTTTCCAGTAGATAAATATAATATGCTTACAGGGTGAAATGATTACTAAAAGCAAATGACCCATACTGAAACTTCTTGCAGCTGCAAATTGTGTGAATTGCTGAAGGTAAAGTATGTAGTAATGCATTAGAGACCTAGTTTGTTTAATGAACCACATCCCTAGCAGTCATTTAATTGCTTCTGCAGTTGATTCTTGTTAAATGAAACACCCTTGTTTCATCCTTTTTATTGAAGCAATAATAATGGTGAAGAAATTGGGGGGGAGGGCTTATTACATTATATTACTACTCATATAATGAAGCCTATAAATGTCAATATCTTACTCTGTATTAAAAATCAGTCTGTGTTCAACTTCAATATCTAGGTTTAGTATGGTTAATAGACATTTTATAGAGGGGGGCAGAAAAGTCTGATGATTTGCTTTTTGTTTCTTTCTATTCTGCAAGTGTGTGACTAAATGGTTGATTGTGCTATTATCATGCAGGAGCATTTATATCTGTAGCTTCTAGTAATGCAAGTGGTGTTACTCCTGCTTGTATCATTGAAAGAAATCTTGTGTGATAAATTTTCAAAGAGCTTCATTTATGGAGAGAATCTATTTTATATGAAGATAGGTGAACTTCTGGTTTTTGCTTAGTCCCTGGCTTGTTTATTTCTTTGTAGCTTTTTATAGCAGTATGAAATTATCTGTTTTGGTGATGAAAGTCCAGGGTCAGGAGAAAAGTGTTTTACTTTAGACCAGGCCTGCACAACATGTGGCCCGGGGGCCACATGCAGCCCGCAGGGGGTGAGTAGGGGTGGGGCAAGCCAAGTGGTGAGATGGGGGGGAATGGATGGGGGTGGGGCGAGGGCGGGGTTTTTCGGCCTGCAGCTGGTTTTTTTGCAGTAATATGGCCCTCGCTGCTTTCTGAGTTGTGCAGGCCTGCTTTAGACTTTGCTAATTGGTTGCGCGAAGTAAAAATCAGCTCAGAATTCACTTTGCGCAAAATGTTTCTGTTCTACTTCTAAAAGTTTATTAGCAGCTATAATGATTTTTCTATATTCTTTAAATGGTTTACAAAAATCCTTTAGAAAAGATTACTTCTATTGATTTGTTTTCTCTTGAAAATTAACACTCTGTTTGAGCCATTACTTTGGCTAGAAGTGTAGCTTCATGTAACTCCATGCACTAACATTGAAAATCCCTAAAAGAACCTCTCTGTGTTAAATTTGATGTGTTCTTTCTTTCCAAAAGAATCCTCCTTTCATACTGACTTTGACATTGTCCTGAGCCTCACTTATCAATCATATCCTAAATACTAATCATATCTTAAACAAAATCTCAAGATAATTCCAACTTCGGGGGGAGCGAGGGAGATGCTTTTTTTCTTTCTGAATCCTTGTCTGAATACACTTACTTTAACCCAATGGATTTTATGACAATATGTAGCTTTTTATATAACAAAAGCTTGCTGTTTTCATGGATTTTTTGAATTGCTAATGTTAAATTCTGTCAGACTTCCAGGTATAAAGTAACTTGACAGGATATGTTTTGTGTACTATACGTTTATGAAGCATCCTTTGAATCATCTTCTACTTCAAGACACTTCTGTTTTGCACTTTCTCACACATTATTATGGTCTTCAAGTATTCCCTAGTGCTTTCCTTTCTTCTGCTGTTTCAGTAGCCCCATCCATTAGTGGTGAGGAAACAGACCAACTCAATGCGCACACATCTTTACTCTCTACTTAAATTCCACATTTTATTCAAGCTTCAGAGAATTTCCTACCCTTCCAAATTTGGACCAAAATTGATCTGTCATTTGGCCCTGTGTAAGCAGAAAATGGATGAAATTTTCCTTGCAGAACTTCAAAGTGTAGGGCCAGACATCCTATTGAAGATATGATCCATTTCTCAGTGAGTGACAAATCAGCAGATCAGTCTATCTAAGATGACTATCAACTTGGTATGTAAGCACCAACATCTGCATACGTTCACATAGTTTTCCATGACTTTGGAGTTTGAGTCAATTTCAGCATAACTTAGGGGGGACCAGACAGCAAGTGTGAACAATCAGGACAGGGGGTTGGGGTTAATAGGAACCTATATAAGAGAGAGACCCAAAAATTGGGACTGTCCCTATGAAATCGGGACATCTGGTCACCCTAACATAACCTTAAGGAAAGTGGGCACACTGTGTTCACCTGACCCTCTGTGTGTATTGTACTACATAAAGGATGAAATACTCCATGCCTACTGTGCTGCAAGCTGAAATATGGGAAGCCATATTAGGATGTGTTATGGCTGCCTGTGTCTCTTCCCCAACTAGCTTGTTGGTTGAAACAGGAAGAATGTGCTAAGAGCCTTGCTGGGTCTGTTTGGGGCACTGTGGAAGCGTGTGATAAAACAAGGTCTGTAGCTCTGAAAAAAGTGATATATTCCAAAGGAACATCTCTAGCTCTAAGCTCTACCACACAAAAAATATAGTTGTCCCCAGTACCAGATAAGTGGAGAGAAGGAGGAATCTGTGAATGTGCCTGCCTGCTCCAGTGTTCCCTCCTCTTCTCCTTCCCCCAACTAATCTCATTCAGATGCTAGGAATTCACCATTTCTAACCCTGAAAGATATTTTTAGTTCATAACAATTAGAATTTGGCTTTGTTGTTATGGAGTCAGAGTGAAAGCAGGTCAGCTTACCTGTTACCCAAGAGAAGGCTTATTCATCAGTTGAAGATGATACACTTGAAGTAAAATAAATGAGCACTCTTCAGGCAGCAGCACTGCGTGTTTGTCAAAACTCCAAACCTTATATTTTTACATAAAAAATGAATGCTTAGGACTCAGAAAGCTCTACTATGGTTGCTTTTATTTGATATTTTCTAGTCACTGAATTCTTAATGCCTCTATGTAACAGGCTTTTTTCAAAATGTATTGCTCTCAGAATTTCAGGGTTATTCTCAGGAGACAGCAGAAAAATTTGTTTCTTTGCTCTATCAGTGATATGGTTTCCATTTAACCCTAAAGTTGAATGTATCTTTGTTCCCCGCCCCGTTTCGATCCAGCACAGTAATTACAAGCTACATAAGCACATATGAATGTTTATTATTGAGCAGAGAAAATATCCAAAAACTTGTATGTAATCGATCTGTCAACCTTGTCTAAATTTTCTAAGCATTTCCTTTCAGTAAGTCTGATGAGGATCTCAAATTATGCCCTCCACTTGAAGTCTTGTACAAATCAGTTTAATTGATCTGATATCTTAGCAGAAGTAAAATGTAGTTAATAATGATGTTTGAATTTTGTGTTCATATGAAAGCAGATTTTTGTAACTGACTTTGCATTTCAGACTTGACTGATATTGAATTATTTGTGAAAAATGGCTTCAACCACTAGTTCTATATGAATGTTCCTAAATCTATGATCTGTCTTCCTCCTCCAAATCTTGCATCTCCAGATGTCTTTAGATCACTAGTTTAGGGTGACCAGATAGCAACTTTGGAAAAAATGGGACAGGGTTAAAGGTAATAGATGCCTATATAAGAAAAAGTCCCAAAAAATGGGATTGTCCCTTTAAAATGGGACGTCTGGTCACCCTATGTCACTTGCATGTTCCAGCATCATTTTAAACTTCCAGCACTAGATGTCTTTTTTTCTTCCTAATATCACTCCCCACCTTTGCTCCTACCTCTCATTGTTAACTTCATTGTATCATTCCCTATTCGGAGGTTTACAACTGTGGTATAACTTTTTCTTTCCCTCTCTCCTCCTGCCAAGGATTTTTCCTTTCTTCTGATCTTTTCTTTCCCCACAAATGTTGTATCATATCATCTTTTGTGTGGTTGTCTTTGTATTCTTTGGGATTTGGAAATGTGTCTTCTGGTTTTGTGGTCCTGTTTTCATTAGTGCAAACTGCAGGTTTGATACTGCCTCATTGATCACACTACAATAAGATTGTAGTTCGTTTTTTTTATGTCCTGGTCATCCACTTTATCTAGTAAATGTACTCTGTCCCCATCTTTTTGTCTCTCACTTACAGCATTGCATCTCCAGTAGCATCTAAGAAGCTTCCAACTTGCTTGTGGGCTCAGCAGCCCAAAGCTTTCATCTTAAACTAAAAATGAATGAAGTGCTTATTTTGTAAGAGCACATTGTCTTACTTCAACTCTTCACATCTGATGCCAAGAGTGCTTACCACTTCTACTGGTAATCCTGGTAGGGCTCGTGGCAGCTTCATCATCAGAGGTCACTAGCAACATCATTATGCATTTATGATGCTATACATTGTTTTAACTAGTATTTACTTCGGTTTGTTGATTTTTGACAGTATGCAGTTAATGTTAGTAGGTTTCTTGAGGACTGTGGGACTAAGTTATAGTCACATGGATTGACCTTCATTGTTTGACCAATGTTGTCCAGGTAGAATCGTCAGGCTTGATCCAAAGCCAATTGAAGTTAGCGGGAGTATTTGCATTTACTTCAATTGGCTTTGAACTACGCCCTCTGAGGAAGATGTTTGCATGCTTCCTATGGCCTTGCTTGAAGTCAGATGAAACATGCATGTCCTCAATAAAATCTGGAAGCTATTTTTGACCATGTCTTTGCCTGCTAGTTATTTCTTGCAATTTGTTTGGCTGTCTGACCAAAACACAGCAGTTTCTCTTAATCAAGAGGATAGTCCTGTGGTGAAGGCACTTGACAGGGATTTGGAGGAAACAGGTGCAGTCCCAGTTCTGCCATGATCTTTCTGTGTAAACTTGAGAATGTCCATTAGTGTCTCCATTCTTCATTTTCTCACCTGTAAAATTGAAATAATGCTTCCTTTCACCATTCTGCAAGTTCCATCGAGTGCATGGTTGCCTCCACATGTTCCTTCAAATATTTTTGTGGGCGTACTCGCTTGTTAAGGTGGAAAAAGTTCATGAATCCAGTTTTACAGTTCACAAAGGAAGATGAGGAATTTGGCTGGGAACACAAACAAATGAAGCAGAACAAGGAGGCAAGAGTCAAACTGTAAATCAGCTGAGATCTCTAGTGTATCCATTAGGTTCGGAGAATTTAAGGAGCTGGAAATTGAGCATTTTGAGTATGATACAACACTTATATTTTCATAAGATTTAGTATTAGAGCCCAATTTAATTGCGATCCAAAGTACAACAGCCATGCTGTGTAACAGTCTCATTATGACGGTGGAATGTAATTGAAAAAGACAAGGCTTTCATGTAGTTATCAAGACAGCAGATTCTTAATCATAATATATAAAAGCTTCTAAAGTTTTCTCAAGAGCTTTACATTTACCTTTTAAGTATCATGTTAGCCTAATGTACCTCCTTCAGAGTGCATTTTAGAAGTCCTTCATGTAGGAGCTTGAATAACTATTGAACAATTTCAGAGCTTCATGGTTTTTAAATCTGATAATATATTGTTGCAGACTGCTTTCAAGTTTATTAAACTAAAATGTTTGCAATAATATTTTACCATTGCAGATGACCACAGCTGCTGCTTTTTTATGTGCTAAACTGCAGTAATCAGCACTGTCAGGTGACTTTGAGTGTTAGCTGTCCCAGTTAGACATGTAGGTGGTATTTTTATAGGATATAGAAACTGACTCTGTCATCTGTATTTTCTCTTCTGGTCACATTTGCTATCTAACTTTTTGAATCAGGGATCTTTTCTTAGTCTGTTTGTCAAAACAATATGTTGGATGATATTGGGGAAAACTCTCCAACAATTCCCTATTTCTATTTCACATCATTTAAATATCTTCACAGGAGCATAAGGCTTAGCTTTGGTCTTTGCATTTAAAAAATAGGTGCACACACTTTTGTTAAATTCAAATGTCCTCATATACCTTTCAAACAATGCAGTAAAATGTAGCAAACAAAGGCTCATTAGCAACCCAGCTAATTGTTTAACAGTAAATTATAAATGATTTCAGCAGTTAGCCAGGATAATTTTCTAGATCCAAAATAGCAGTGTCAGGACCAGCTGTAGAGAGAGCCCAGGGCTGGGGCAGCAAGTGTGTGTGGGTGAGGGGAGGGCACTGGTGGGGAGAAGAGGGAGAGCACAGAGCTGGGGTGATAGGAGGTGCAGGTATTGGGGTGGGGGGAGCCCAGAGCTAGGACAGTAGGAGGGTGCAGAGGAGGGGGGGTGACGGGACCCAGGGTTGGGGTGGAAAAAAAAAAACCTAGAGCCAGCCCTGAGTGCCAATATTCAGATGGAAACATCCTAGTAGTTTTTCACATGTCCCCAATACGCGGAGTAAATGTAGTGATGACCTTGTATTTCTATAAACTGCAGTACTTATTCTCTGTACGGTTGTTGTGAAGTATACCATTCAATCTTAATGCTTACCTGCTCTGATCTAATAGACAAAAAACACCAAGCAGCATATTTTTCTTTCTGTGATTTCAAGGAGGATAAGGTTCAAAAATATTTCATTTAAGCTATGTATTTACCTGTTTTTAAGTGACTGGGACAGTGTTGGATAACTCCATTGCTTCTTATGGTTTTGAATGTAAAGTCGAATGTGTCCTTATTCAACTTTTAAAAGTTGCTTGATTAGATCTGATAGTGATTTGAAATAGGGTTGTTTATAAACCTTAGTTTACAGGAACAATGTCTTGAACCACATAGTCATTGGTTAGCTAAAGGAACATTTACTCTTGCTGAGGCAAGTAGCTACAAGTCTGTACAAAATTTGATGGTATTAATCTTAACTGAGAAAGGGGTAATTTGGTGGTGTAGCATGCTTTTAGATATGTGGCAAATTAGATAATCGTAATTGTCCGGCACTTAAAATCTATGAAAATGTGGTTATACCAGCTAAATTTAAAATACTTTTTTGGATTTAAAGATGTGGAGAATGACATGTACGTATTGTAGAAAGACCTTGTTCAAGTTACCAAAGTAAGTGGTAAGATCAATATCTGGAAAAGCCTGAATTTGTAAGTGATGTTATCATCTTAAAGCAAAAACTTCTCATACTCATGATTCATAGGAGTGAGGGTAGGGGAGGGATGCGGGGTTTTAGGGAATCAAATCAGGGGTAGTTCAGATAACAGTTCACATAACCAAAGTTCCTAATCAATAATAACAATCTGTATTGATAATTACAGCCCAAAAATTACATTTAAAGGGGTGGATGGGTTTCAAACAGCCTGTCAAGGGCCTATAAAGGGCTCCATTATTTTGTTTTTTGTTTTTAACTTTACATTCATCAAGAGCCTGGAAGGTGAATTCTTACAGTCAACTATGCTATCTACCATTAATACCTACATGCACAAGAGTGATGCTCAAAAGTGCAATCTGTAGCATGTCCATGAACAAGATCAGAAAAGTGCAAGTGGTCTACACATTTATTTTAAATAGATTAAATTTGACCATGTTCCTGAAGAGTTGTTCTACTCTGATTTCTGAACCTTCCTGAGCTAGTGAGGAGGTTGATTCGGGCTTGTCAGACTTGTGGGTCCCCAAGTCTCTGATTTAGGACAGAAAGTTATCTCGTGGCTGCTAGTGCAACTATTGCAGACATGGACTCTGAAAGCCATTTCATCATTGAAAGCGTTGGACAGAATTTTGACTTTGACAAGATAGAGCTGACTACTTGACCACAAATGACAGATTTTGTTTGCTGCTGGGTTTTTTTTTTTGTTTTTGTTTTTTTGTTGTTTTTTTTTGGTAGAAAGCCCTGTTGTTAATTTAGAAAAAGACTATTTATTTATCTAGCAGATGCAAAGAAAAGCAATAATTAGTGTTAGCTCTTTGTCAAAACACTTAATAAGGTGTAAAGCCAGCACTTTTGGCTAATGTGTGGTTTCATTCTTGCCTCCTTGTTCTGTTTCACTTGTTTGTTTTTTCCAGTCAAATTCCTCATCTTCCTTTGTGAACTGTAATA
Organism: Dermatemys mawii; assembly: GCA_007922305.1. Lineage (NCBI taxonomy): Eukaryota > Metazoa > Chordata > Testudines > Dermatemydidae > Dermatemys > Dermatemys mawii. Next base: position 9,405,617 of record ML677386.1, on the reverse strand, counting down.
TTGGGTTCACGAACATTTTCCACTTTAGTGAGAGAATATGCCTATACATATGTTTGAAGGAACGTATAGAAGCAGTCACATGCTAGATGGAACTTGCAAAATGGTTGGAAAAGGGTCACACAATTAACAAAGGTATGCAAACCTTCTATGAGGTGCAGAAAGACATAAGGAGCAATATTTTGCCTCGTTCTTGGCTATTTTGCTTGCTTAGGTGAGAGATTTATTTTTGACAGGTTCAGATGAGAAATTAGACAGTCCTCGTAATGGAAGGTTTCTGGGTTTACTTGAATTGCTTGCAAAAATGATAGTGTGTTGAGAGATCATGTGGAAGCCATGAAGGCCAATACCTCAGAGTTGACATATCAAAATGAATTATCCATAGGATCACAAGAAAAGTGTGACAGATTTTTGACAAAGTTAGGAAAGCTAAATTTTTATCTGTTGTGTTTGATTGTACTCCCAAATGGAACAAATGTTTCAAGTGTTAAGGTATCACAAGGCTCTCATAAACAGAGTGAAGTTTGTTGAGAATTGCGCAGATTTCATTGCTAGCCACATCAAAACTAGGTAGTGTATTAAGGAAATTATTTTAGAAAAGCTGAAAAAAGATGGTTTAGATATGGCTGATTGCAGTGGAGAAAGCTATGGCAATGGAGGTAATGTAGCTGCAGCATACAAACATGTTCAAAATCAAATTAATCAGGTAAATCAATATACGTGTCTCAACACATGTACTGCTCACTCACTGAATCTTGTAGAAGCTGCTACAATGCTTAACTAAATTCTTCTGTTTTTTGAATTGTTCAAAGATTCTGGATCCTGTTTTCCATTTCTACTTGTCATTGGGACGTGTTGAAAAAGCATATTAGCATTATATTAAAATGCCAAAGCTTGACAAGGTGATCAGTAAAGGTTAGGGTGACCAGATAGCAAGGGTGAAAAATCGGGACAGGTGCTGGGGGCAATAGACACCTATGTAAGACTAAGCCCCAAATAAAATTGGGACATCAGGTCACTCTAGTAAGGGTATAGGCCATACATCCACTACAAAATCAGATTGAAGGTATTCTTGATACATTAGACACGTTCGAGGTTTCACACAATCATACTCCAGAGCTTAAGTCAGAAATTGATAGCTTGCAAAGAAATTTCACAGTTTTCACTGTTGTTTGAGTTTTGTGTTGTTTGAGATGTGGTATACTATCATATGTAAGAAAGACAGGATATAAAACAATCTTTATTAAGCAGTTGCTTAACTGATTACCCATACCACCTCTCTTAGGGATCTTTGAATTCTGATTGCTTTATTAAATGTAAAGGACTTGAAAGCTGAAATTAATTTACAGATGCTCCCTGGGTTATGGAAGACCTCCGACTTATGCAAATTCAGACTCTCAGAAGAAGTTCCGTAAGCTAAAAATAAGCTTGGGGAGGAGGGTGTTTTGTTTTTGTTTTTTTGCATAATGGTCGGAGATACATTTTCGACTTGCGCAAAATTCGACTTAGGGCTTTCCAAAACGGAACACTTGCATAACTCTAGGACCGACCGTCTGTATAGAGTTTATTAAACATCTTTCATGGCAGCCACTAATAGTATAGGATATAAGACGACAAAAATAGTATTGGACTATAGTTAGAAAACTGGTTAATATAACCATTCAGATATGCTATTGTGGTAATTTGATTCTGCAAATAACACTTGTACTCAGTCACTATTTTGGGAAGATGACTTTGTTTAGATTTTTGACTGAGTACCTCAGAGTAGGATTCCTTGTGTCAAATGATTGCTAATTCAACAGGAAAAACAATCCAAAAATAGATTACAAAATAATTTGGTCAATTGCTTGCATGCTAATTCACCAAGTTCTCCTTTTCTGTGGATCTGTAGTAGACAACCCTTTTAACTAATTTCCTAATCAATTATATTAGACCCAGGATCTAACACTCCCAACTGTCTAACATTACTTCTACATTTATGACAGACAATACTGATGGAATGCAGTTCAAAAAAGTTGCACACATGGCCTTATTTTATGTCTGTATGCACCTAGAACTTGAATATGTATTCAACAGTCTTGGTTAATAACAGTAACTTGTTGAGTTTTAAAGCTGCTTTACAATAAAACTGATTGGAATCTTTTACAAAACAAAAGCACACAGTAACTCTGTGACAATCCTTAGATCACATGCACAAGTATATACACCACCATACTAATTAGGTACCCAGTTTCAGAAAGTGATCCCTTGACTGACTTGACCTGTCACCCAACAGAAAGTCTGTGTTACTTTATCACCAGATGTTTGTTCACTGTCCACTTTCAACTCAGTTATTGTTCACACCAGGAGCTGACAGTGCAAACACGGATAGAGCAAAGGACAGACATCACTATAGTTTTTTTTCCCCCCAATGCGCTAGCAGGCAACCCAAATTGCTGGAAAATAGAAAGAGATAGTTAAAGGTACCTGTCTGAGATAGGCACTTTGTCACCAGGAGGACTCCAGATGTCTGATCCTGGACCTCAGTCTTCTTCCTTCCATGTGAATTTGGGTTTCAGGAAGCAATGTGCTGAAGGAGGCAGACCCATTTTATCCTATTTCTGCTGGGTGGTCCAAGTTGGTTCCTTTCCTTGGAGGTACTAGTGTGGACCAATCAGATGGTGACCTGTTCTTCTTCCAAAGATTTGAAACATCCAGCCAAAATGAGTCATCCTTTGTCACCATCTAATCAGGGAACAAGACACCACATTGGTGGTTCTTGCAACTGGGGCCAGACTTTTCCAGTGTCTGTGTGCAACACATCTCATCATACCAGTTTATAAGACAAGTTAGGTCATCGCTTTGGTACAACTACCTTGGAACCATCTGTTTTGCTCTGGTCAGCATTGTGGTGCATCTCTTGGCCAACTTTGCAGTTGTGCTTGCTCAAGTTGCAATTTCTCTATCAACATTTTACTAGTTGCTGAAATCTCCAGTTTAAAGTTAATATAACTTGTACAAAGACCTTCCACGTTCTTTGCTCTTGAAACTTGTTTTAACTGTCCATTATACAGTGCAGTCACTTCTAGAGCTGTGGTTCTCTAGCAGACCAGAACAGCTGTATAAATCTTCCATTCCTGTTCTCCTTGTTTTAAAAACAATGATGGGACCTTAGTATGATGGTTGAACTGACGCTGCATTATTAATCAATTATATTTCTGATTATTACACTCTGATAGTGTTCTTATAAATACATGCTTTGATTTCGGTTCCTTTTATTTACTGGCTCTCTCACCACACCTGTATATCACTAACTTAAAAACATAAGCATACTTGATTGCAGATATTAGCGCATTACTTGACTAAAATAAAAGAAATCTGTATCTAAATCCAAGCCCTTTCTTTTCCTAATAGGATTGTCTGTGAGGTAAACCTTGTCATCTTTCTCTTCTAGCCTTGGTCCCACCTGGAAGAGGTCAGGTCTTCAAGTCCTCCTCCTCCATTCCAGTCTGTCTTTAAGCAATTCCTTGGAAACTGTTAATCATTGCCTTTTGTATGACATCCATCCAGATTTGGCTCTTCCAACCCATCTCTTAACCTCTTCTTCTAAGTTTAACTCCCATTTTCTTATATATTTTTCGCACATGCCAAAACCAGTTAAGCATGGATTCCCTCAGATTTTCTATATTTGGAACTTTTCCTAATTCATTCATTCCAAACATGGTCCAAACATTCATCTTAACGTTTTTATTTCAACTGTATTCAGGATCTGCTCTTGTCTCTTCTCAGTCGATGCCCAGCACTTAATCCATATAAAAGTGCAGCCCAATTACCATCTTGGAGATCTTACTTTTCAATTTAATAAGCATTCTTCTCTCCATATCATTCTGTTCACAGGAGTAAATACTGTCATTAAAGTTTACAATATTTTGCCCAAAGTTGGATCCTTTTATAGTCAACTTTCCTGTTATAACTATAACTACATTTAATTACAGTATTAGATTCCATCAGGTTCCCTGTTTTTTCACTACTGTATTTGTTAATAATAATAATTTAATTTTTAATTAAGATAAACATTAATTCACATGTTCACAGAAAGGGAAAAGGGGGTGTCTTTTTAGCAGCACCAGTGGTTCACTCTTGGAAAAGGCTGCAGCAATTCTGAGTTTGCTCAGGCAGTCTGAAGAAATCTTGCTGTTAGACAGTAAGTTTTTATTTTCACTCACATCTGTTCTCTTTTTTTCTAAAACAGACTTGATGTCTGGGCAGTTCTTCAATAGTAATAACTCATAACTTTGGGGCCTTAGTTACTATACTGACCAAAAAATTGCACAGTCCAGTTCTTGACATTCAAACAGCTGGCAGTTTACTTGGTGGTCTTCGAGATCTTTTATCAGAATTATGGGCTTCGGGGTTCATTGCTTCTGCTGCTTGATAGGCTGACATGGTAGGGATATTCATATAGTTCAAAGAAGGAAAGTAATTCCAGGCAAACTTACAAAGGATGAAAGGTCAAAAGGTCCCAAAAAAGTCCCCAGTTAGACACAATATTAACACAGTTTGATGATAGGTTGTGTAAATAGGATGCAGTCATAAAAAGGGCTGCTTTTTAGATGGATGAGAAACTGAAGAGTCTCCGCAACAAAGCCTTAAAGAGGCATGCTTAAAATTTAGCAAGCTAGCTAACCCTGGGAATTTAAACTGAGAATGAGAGAGAGAGTTCTTAGCCACTTTTTGCAAGTGAATCTTTAAGGATGACTTGTAAACAAAGGCGCCCATTGATCTCCTTAGCTATATATATATTATTAGATGAGTTTCCCTAACACAAACAGTTCTGCATAGTTTTTTACAATCTTCCTGAAACCATAGCTGCTAATGAAAGTAGTTTCAGCAAGGTGGAATTAATCAAGATGTAGCGAAGAGTGTCTATAGGGCAAGAAAGGGTTAAATGATCTGCTATTTGTTTCTATAGAGAGCTTGGAAGCACAGTGGGTAGACTGGGATAAACTAACTAATGAGATTGCATCAGAGAAGACTAGGAAGGTCCATTTGTAAAAGTACTTAGCAGTGCTCGTCAGTTATTTATTATTATTTATTATTTACAGGGAAGAGGGGAGGTACAGTGGAGGTGGATATGGATCTTCCAGCCAGACGCAGAACATCCCTGGCACAGCATTGAGAAATGCCAAAATTCAGAAATCCTAGGATGTATTTCAGTGTACTCAAGTGGTTACAGACCCTTCTGCTCCAGCTTTCCTTTCAGCCTATCCTTGTCTCAGCGTTTTCCACCCCTCTACATGCCCTCTTTCTTTAGACTGTTGGTTGCTCAATTCTTGGCATTCTAATCAAGGTGCTTCCTCCTCACTGCCTCAGAACCAGCAGTGGGGAGCATTGAGATCACAGGAGAGGCCTTTTCACCTGCTCGCCGTTCCAGCGCCACAGCAGATGGGACCAGCAATTGCAGGGAAAGTGCTGTTCAGCCCCTGCAATCCTGGTTCGGAAAATATTCAGTGCAGGTGGAATATCCGGAGAACGTAGTTGCTACTGCTGTGCCATATTTTATTTTTACGCAAACTTGGTTAAAGTAGTTGGCATCTGATAATATTTTTTTTCATTTTATATACTTCCTGCAACATTGAAAATGAACATAGTGTATGTTTCTTGTTGTTAGCGTTTGATCTTGCAAATGCTTGAGCACCTGAGTACCTTTACACAGTGAGCAGTCCCATTAAATTGTATGCATAACTCACTTGTACAAAGTTGATCGAGTGCTTAGACATTTGCAGGACTGAGACTGAACATTTTTGTATAAATTCTTAGATTTCCCTAAGAAATGTGTTCTGCTTTAGTCAACAATGATGAATATACGTGTTCTTTTCAAGAAACAGGAAAGCCTTTCTTAGGTTAAGTAACTCATGTTATGAGGTAGTAATAGTAAACTTGATTTATTTTAGCTGCACACTTCTAAGGCCTATCTGTATAGTAGCAAATTTTCACTATTTCTCTGTTTATTTAATCTGTAGTATGAGTAGAAATGAGTTTCGTATACTCTGCCTGGCATACACAGAAAAGTAATCAATAATACCAGATACAACATAAAAGTATATAAGGTTGCAGGAAAAACTATACATTGAATATGTTTCAACTGGTATGATATTGTATAAATTGATAAATCGTGTGTGATTGTATAATTTGACTTGTAGTGTGATGCGTACACACAGGGGAACAGAGTCAAGACTGCACTTGTAACCTTAATTTTGGCATTTCCTGACTTCTGAGTGCTTAACTGTGCCATCTTTATAGTTTTCAGATTTTAGTTTTTATTTATTATTTTGTATACTGCAGATTTTAAGACACAGATTAACTTTCAGTATCTTATATTGCCTTTTCACTTTGAAAGACGGACATCTGAAATGCTGGTTTCCACATAGTAGTGAATAGTTTAATTTATTTTTTGCCATATATGTAGTTTGTTTTTTGAAGTGTGCAAAAGACAGTGCTATATGGAGATGTTTGAGCATTTGTAGGAAAAATATACCCATACCTTTCATGCTAGAAAGATTTTTGATATTTTTTCCCTCCAATGAGATTTATCAGCATTTTTATTTGTCCTGCAGGGGTTGTTCAGAACTATGCCGAATCCCGATGGTGGAATATAAACTCGACAGCGAAGGCACCCCATGTGAGTATAAAACCCCTTTCAGAAGGAATACTACTTGGCATCGGGTGCCGACTCCTGCTGGGCAGCCTCTTTCTCGTGCATCTCCAATCCTAGGAACATCTGACAGACTGCAGTGCCAGCAGCTTCTCCAGCAGGCTCAGACAGCCATTCCTCGCAGCACTTCCTTTGATAGAAAGCTGCCAGATGGTGCAAGGTAATATACTCTCCATTTAATTCCTGTCATTTCCTAAATACTTCCCTTGTAAACCTCTGTTTTTAGGCCTTGCTATGAAGTAATGTTTAAAACCTTTCTCGATCATTCATACATTACTCTGTTGGGTTTTAACAAGGATTTAAGTTGGAGATTAAGTGCCAGAGTGAACCCAGTGAACCACAGTTCATCCTAGTTGAAACAAATGACATCTGGGTTTAGTGATAAGTGGTAGTGTACAATAGTACTACTCATAACTAGAGAAGGGCAGAATTTTGTGGACTAATAGTTTATTCACTAAACAATGCTGTTTCTGCTAGACCAAAGCTATCCATGAATTCAGCTATCCCACTCAAATTAGATTGAATTTTGGTGAATACTTTTGCATCCCCTCTCCAGTAAAATAAATAAATGAAGCAAAATGTTTTGTTTGACATTTTCAAAACATTTTGACTTTTCATGTTGAAATAATCTTTTGTTTCAAGATTTTGCTAGATTTTTTTTAGAAAACAAAAAGGTGTAAAAAACAGTTGAAAATGAAACAAAACAAAAAATGTTTTCTGGTCAAACAAAACATTTTTTTCACTTCAGCAAGAAAAAACTCCTTTTCAGGTTGGCACCTCTCCCCAAAAATGTTTTAGATTTTTCACACCAAATAATGAGTAAGTCACTCATCACTATTAATAACTTCACCCCAGGAAGAGTACCAACCATCTCCTTCAACCCCAAATCAAATGAAAAGGAAGCTGACTGGCTACTTTTGCTCTAAGCTGAGGCACAGTCAGTGAGGTTATGGATACCTATTTAGATGAGTGATAAGCATAAATAAAACAAACCTGTCTCTTGCAAAATGAATGATTTAAGCTCATTATTGTATTATGGACACAGTTTCAAAGGATTCTGAAATTCATTACCAGTCCTTACGCTTTTCTTTTTTCCTCTGTTTATTAAACAAAAGAGAACTTATGATGTAAAAATATCAAACCTCTTACATTATGGTGCGGTATTTTAAAAGGTAATTACCAATCGTTTTACTCATATTTCTTGAAAAGTGGTACAAATCTTTTTTTAAAGCTATGTAATTGTATTTGACTCTCTAATTCTCACTATATAATGTAAACAAATTTGTTTCTTGAACAGAATTCTTTCCTCACTAATTTCTTCTTTGTTTAGAATTGTCCCGTCTTCATGCCCTTTCCCCTTAAACCATACATTTCTCTAACCTCCAAGCAAAACAGATTTCATGGTTGAAATCTCGTAATTTGTATAAAAATCTAAAATATGTCATATATTGGTTTTGAAAATTTCTGCCTCAGCCCCAAAAAGCATAAATTATTACTGTACTTAAGGAGAAAAAATTTTACATTTTGTTTAAAACATCACAGTTAGACTATTAGTAATAGTAATGCACATTTTAAACTTGTCCTTAGGGAAAAAAGGTTCCGAGTTAATGTTCTGCATATTTTACATCTTGTTTCAAAAATGCATTTGAACTAGCCACACTTAATGTTAGATGACTTAAGATCATCTTGCTGACCCATTCTTGTGTTCCTTTTTAAAGTCCAATGTTAAAAGGGCAGTTGTACTAAATATCTAATTTTTTGGATTTGTGGAGCTCTGTTAGAAAACAGTACTTAAATATTTATTCAACAACTAATAATATGGTATTAATTTCCACAGCACATTACAAACATAAGCCCCAATCCTGCAAACATTTTTGTGCATTCATAACTAAGTATAGCAGGTGCATACATGTTTTCAGGACCAAAGCCTTAAATACAGTGAGCCATTGATTGCCCTGAAAAGCTTACTATATAATAGAAATGGGATAAGTTTAACAAAGTGTTGGATAGCAGTTCAGGAGAGGCAGGATTGGGAGATTAATGATGACAAGGGAAACAATTTGCTTGTGGAAGTGAGGTTTTAAAAAGGGACATAGAGAAGAGAGATGGTGCCTAAAGGATGAGGATTCTTCCAGACACAGGAAGCAGCATAGTAGAATCCATGAAGCAGAGAGGTGGGAAGATGAATACAAGAAAAGGTTTGGAACTAGCCTACAGAATTAGATACTGAGCAGTGAAAAATAGGAGAGGATGGTATTGTATAGGACCTTGTCGGTGAGGATGAGAAACTCAGATTTACTGTGGTCAGACTATGAAGCCAATAGAGTTTCTAGGAAATAGGTGATTACTTTAGCAGCAATATTTCAGACAGATTGGAGAGGAGTCGGGGTTAGGAAGGGCAGTGAGATGAGACAGGAAGGTTATAGTAATATGGGAGATAACGAGGTTAAAACATGCGGATTATTTAGCACTAGGGACAATGAGAAAAAGGTGAATTTTAGAGATTAAAAAGGAAGAAATGACAGAAGCTAGAAACTGGATATATGAAGGAAATGGAAGGGAAAGAAGGATCAGGAGTCAAGATTATAGGGCTGGGAGACACAAGATAGAGTTGTAAATCGGCAATGAAAAGCAAGCTGAAACAACAATTTAAGTCAGAATTTGGAAATTGTATTTCAAATAGCTGGAAGTACAAGAATTTTTGTCAGACACAGTTAACAATGTGAGACATGATGATTAATAATAAAATTCCCTTTGAATGCCTTCGTTACCCACATAATGTATATGAAAGATGACCTAGCTCTCAGTTGGATGAAGATACTGATATTATGCATTCCGTAGTGTAATCAAAGCCCTAAGTCTTTCTGGTATATCATAGTACATGTTTAGCAATTGTTTCTGGGTGGGAAGATACTTTTTTTCATTGTAGGAGTTTCCCGTGTTCAAACCTGAGCAAAGTTCTGCTTTGATTATTCATGCAAGTAGACCTGTTTGTTCCAGTGAGGCTACTTATATGAGTAAGAAGAGTGGGATTTGGTCATTAGTCTGTTAAAACCTAGTCTGTCCTCTGCTTTTGTGTTTCATGGTGTCTTTTTAAGATTTGCATATGGAAATATCCTGCCAATAACAAACTGGGAAATACTGTTAGTATTTCCCAATACTGGGAAATACTAAAATGCTTAAATGACATGAATTGTAGGAAATAAGTTTTAAGTATATTCCTATTGGGAGTTAAAATATTCAAACTGCAATCTGTATGCCTCATTTTTAATTGTAAAAATGAACTTATTTGTAAAATAAATAACAGTCCAGTTAAAGATGTTGAAATTCCATGAATACCTCAGTGCACTGTTAATGATTCAAGTCAACATTACAGAAGTTCACCGAGCAACCAGTCCTCCTCCAGTGACCCAGGACCCAGCGGGACTAGCCAGTGGAGACAGCAAGTGGGATATGACGGGTACTGGTGATTTTATCTCTCACTGCAACTCCCATAAATCATTCTTTATGAAACAGAGTTTATATACAAGCTAAATATTAAATAGTCCCATCTGCAATGGAAATGTAGTTTAAATAGAGGGTGTCAGAGCCCTAGACTGATCTGAGATGCCTCAGTGTAAATCAGTGGTGGTTTTCCGGAATTGCACCACTGTAATTGAGTTCAGGATTTGATCCTCAAACTAATGTGTGGAAAACTTGTGAATTTCTACCCACAAATTGAGATCCCTTGCAAATTTAATGAAGGTCAGGAAAAGTGCTTGTGATAAGGTACTTCCCAAGTAAACAGGAAGCAGGGAGTTAGACTTTTTATGCAATCTGTACACAAACACAGTGTGGGAACCACACTAGTTAGGGCTTTAGTGCTGGGTTAGCACAGACAGCCTAAGTGCAGGAACCAGGTTGTGACTCAGTTCTTGTCTGGTTTCTACTTCCCCTTTGCTTTAGTGGGGGTAACAGTCTGTGCTAGTCCTTTTGCTGGTGCAAATTATTTCTCCCTCTGCACTTGCTCCAGTGACATCTACTTCCTTTCCACTTGCATGGGAGGCTGAGTAGTATCCCAGGGGTAGCTGGTCTCCTTTCCGGGCAGGCTCCAGCAATATGGGTACTTCTTTCACATGAGTGTAATGGGGTTTGTTACTTCCCCTTACTTCCCTGTACAGGAGGATTCACAACTGAGCTGTTAGTGAATAGGAACCCCTCCCAAAAATGTGTTAGTTTTTTGGTGGCCCTAAATATTTAACTTAATTCTACTACATATTTTCTATGTGAGATCTGTTCTTAATTACTGAAAATGTAGCACTTTGGTTGCATGAATCTACTGATCGGTGACATTTTTGCTGTTAAATATTGAGATACAGAAATACACAAGCTGCCTAATTTAAAAACACTTGAGATATGCTACTCAGTTAATTAAGTTATTTTTATAATAAAATATGGACACTGAAATCATCTTCATCTGTTATCAGCAGAATATTGCCTTGACATGTTTGATTGTGTAAAATATCCCATGTAGCAGATATGTGTAGTGTCTTGGAACCTGCTCAAGGAATTTCAGATTAAGAGTGCCTGACATCTGTGAGAGTGGAAGTGTTTTAAGTAACGAATTTAGTACTGAGAGGTGCAGAGGTATCAATTCCAATTTTAAATAAAAGGCTGAACATACCTCTGTTCAGTAGATGCAAAATATGTTGTGCACCCATTTCATTAGTAGAATCCTGCATGTGCACATATTATCAGATATTTGTATGCATAGAAGTGGGAATTGGTCTGTGGAACAGCTAGTTGCATTTTCATGATCTGTCCATTGTATGGTACTTTGAATGTTTGGCCCCAAAAATGTGGGGTTTTTAATCTAACATTGTTGTTCATGTTTATAATTAATTAATCCTAAATAGTGTTCTGCCAAGAAACATACGTTTCGGGTACGGCTACACTACCCACCGGATCGGCGGGTAGCGCTCGATGTATTGGGAATCGATTTATCACATCTCATCTAGATGTGATAAATCGATCCCTGAATCGACTCCTGTACTCTACCTCGCCCAGAGGAGTAAGTGGAGATGGAGTGGGAGCGATCATGGTTGACTCGCTGCGATGGGGATAGCCGGGTAAGTCAACCTAAGATACAGCAACTTCAGTTACACTATTTGCGTAGCTGAAGTTGCGTGTCTTAGGTCGACACTCCTCTCCCCCTCCTCCCCCTGTCATGTAGCCCAGTCTTTAGGTATTTTTACTTAGAGTAACAAGTTTCCCAACGCTGTTTGCTTGCTGGGTTGTGGTGATTGTTTAAAATTAATGGCCTACAAAGATTTTTACCTTGGAAAGTTCCTTGTGGGATAGTCAGTTTTGTAGTTAAGAAAGAAACAACTTGATTGTCTGTTTGTTACAAGGTGCCAATCCCCTTTACTTCATGAACACCAAGGCTCAGGTCCACTGGAGTGTGAAGGAGACAGAGAACGAGAGGAAACTTTGGAAGGAACCAGATATGCTGGTAATAATAATACTATATATTAAAAGTAAATAATCTTCCTAGGATATACAAGTAAAGTTAACTACTGGTTCTGATGATGATCCTAATTTCCATTTATATAGAGCCTTTCATCCCAAAGGATCCTAAAGTGCTTCAAAATGAATGCAGCATCAGTGAAATGCAGCCACCTCCAAGGTGGTAAGAGGAAACTTAAATACACAGTATAACAGTCAGGATAATATAGATTTTGGCCAAAGAACACTGAGACAACTGCATAGAACTCTAATTATCTTGGGACAACAAAAGGGTTAGGAAAGTCTACCAAGGTTTGAACCTGTGATTCCACAGGGTTTAGTTGTCTGAGACCTGATGCTTAAAGCACTGAGCTATGTGCTTTTTTCTTGCTACAGTATGTTCATCCTTTTAGAAATCAGAAATTAAAACACAATTATTTATGGCAGAAACAAAGTGGCATGCACCATCCACCAAAGTCTTGAGTTCCTACAAAGAGCGGGCTTTACCAAAAGAAGGCAATGGCAAGGATTCGCCAAGCAAACTTTCTCATGTAAGTCTGTTCAAACTTCTCTTTTACTGTTAAAAACTTGAGTCTGAAAAGACACTTGAAATATTCTTAAATGTTCAGAAATTATTAAAATGTATCTTAAAGTACAGTTTGGAGTTTGAGAAGTCTAACTATGCAAGGATCTCTGATTCAGGAATGGATGCAGTATTCTCACACTAAGTGCACTCTGGTTTCTGGGACATTGCAGGGATAAAATCCTGACTAATGTAAGCATCACACTGCTGTCTGACTAAAGCTTTATTTACATTGGTTTGCTCAGTATTAGGAGCACTTTCCATTGTACACATTACATTCATGCATGCCATTTCTTGACATGTGAAAGTGGTGGCCTGTTTTTTTGGTGGTGGTTTAATGATTTCCATCTGGATTAAATGATGTGCACTGAGAAATGTCAAATCTGGTAAATAAGGACTGTTTACCAATATTGTGCTAGCTTCACTAGGATTAGAAGTTATTAAACAGATTTATTTTCTAAGTATGACACAAATGCTGTGTCTGCCTTAAGCAAAGAGACACAGAAGTTTAAAGTATTGGATCAGATAATTGGTTCACCTTGTTCAGTAGCTTGCATTTACAAATGGCCAGTGTCTTATAGTTTAGAGGAAAAGGAAAAAAAAAAGCACTAATAAAGTGCCATGTTCCCTTAATAGCATTTTGTATGTTTGTAATACAGAAATCTTGCTAGATGTACCAGGAAACTGTATGATACTACTTGTAAAATAATTTCAATAAGGTTCTGGGGCCAGATTCTCAGCTGAAGTAAATTGGCTTTCAGATTTATACAGGCTGTGAATCTGGTGCATGATGTTTGAAAAAAGACCCTCGTAATCCTGTTGTGTACAGTACTATACAATCTGACACATGTTGTCCAAAAGTTTGAGGATTGAATCACCATGTAGAATGAATAGCATTAAACCGAGTACCAATACCCGAGATACTGTTCTATTCACTGAACTTCATACACTTATTACGACTTTGTTGTATATATTTGAATGAAGCACAGCATTACTTTATCCGTGAATTAGTCAGTCAGTCACTTAATCCAAAACTGAAAGAGGCCTATCAAAGCATAAGAACATAACAGTCATACTGGGTCAGATCAATGATCCATCTATCTCAGTATGCTGCCTCTGATAGTGGCCAAAGCCAGGTGCTTCAGAAGGAATGTACAGAATGGGCAATCATCAAGTGATCCATCCACTGTTGTCCATTCCCAGCTTCTAGAACACAGAAGCTAGGGACACTCAGAGCATGGGTTGCATCTCTGCCCTCTTTGGTAGTCATTGATGGACCAGTCCTCCAGTAACTTATCTACTTTTTTTTTTTAACCCTGTTATAGTTTTGGCCTTTCCTCTGGCAAAGAGTTCCACTGACTGCATTGTGTGAAGAAATACTTCCTTTTGTTCATTTTAAACCTGCTGCCTATTAATTTCATTGGGTGACCTCTAATTCTTGTATTATGTGAAGAAATAAATAACATTTGCTTATTTACTTTCTCCACACCAGTCAAGATTTAATAGACCTCTATCATATCTCCTCTTAGTTGTCTCCTTTCCAAACTGAAAAGTCCTGGTCTTTTTAATCTTTTCTTATATGGAAGCTGTTCCATACCCCAATCATTTTTATTGTCCTTTGCTGGAGATGAGCAGTAAACGAACAACTTTATAGTCTTCAGGAACACATGTTGCTGTTTAGGATGTATTGCATATCCACCTCATATCTTTGCTCTTCAGAAATCTTGGATGAATGTCATCCTGTCCTGTGATTTACTATACTTGAGTTCTAATTGCTCCATGACATCATGTTTAGAGATCAGTTGCTGTTAAGGCTACACTGAGAATCCCTATGAAGACTGGCCTTGGCACGTGGAAATACGGGACTCTGAGCTGTAGTTGAGGTATGCATGATGTAACTCAAGAGGAGAACATGCAAAGATGCTATTTGCCAGTTCACCCCAATCCCCTCTGCCCATTTCAGTGCCAAGCAGGTACTTATTATAGACTAGAACAACCTGAAGGAAGCTTTTGCTGGGGCTGATACTTACATCATTCCTTCCTGTGTTTTCTTTACTTCCTGAAGGCTTCCTTCCTTTCTAATGGTTTCTTTCCCCTTTGATGCCATGTTGCATTTGTAGTCCAAACTGAAGCACCCCTGTGCTAGACAACTCTCTAGCAAATCCAAGTGCATCCCATTCCTAGAAATGTGTTCATTTGTATTTCTAGCATCTAGTTTCCTTATAGTGAAATTGAAAAGCATCTCCAAAAGGTTCAAATGAACTTAAACCCCCTCTTTTTGTAGGAACTTTTCAAACAGACAATGAGACTTGTTAATTCTCAACGTACAGTTAGGTGAGGCAGCCTTTTAAGAAGGGCTACCTCTAATAGTTTGGTGTATAAGAAATGGTTATCCTTATGTACATTTGCTGGAAGGGGAATCTAATTAAAAATAGTAGTCTGCCCTCCTACTTTCTGTTGTACCTAGACTTCATCTGACCTGGCCCTGGCTGTCTTGCCTCACAGGTAAATGAATTCAGCTCTTTGTAAAATCTCCTCAAACTTTCTACTGACACAACTGTATGACACAATTCTTCTAGTCAGCTGCCATACTGAGCTTGAATGCCCAGAGGTTCAAGTCACTTGCATCTTGTACACACATTCCACTTGCCTTCATTTCAAGTAGTCATACATGCTGCACCTGCTGCAATAAACTGGATATTTCATCTACTCTGAGAGGGTAACAGTAATTCAATCTCCATTGTTCCCCAGAACCGCAATAGAACCTAATTCAGTGGTTTGTTGATCATTTTAACTATCCACAAATGATAGTTCATGAACACAAGCATGTCAGAATCAAGGAATTTAAATGTGAACATGGGATTTGCCATACAAGATCAAGCCAGTAGTCTGTCTATTGTACCTACTTATTTTGGAGGAAAGAAAAGTCTCACAATACACTTAACCAATTTATGCAAAATTCTTTTGTATTTGGTGTTTGTATTTAACAATGCTATGCCAAGCATTAAATGCAGGCTAAATGACCTTTTAATAAAGAAAATTAAGTAACCTTAAATGGAAGTAAATATTATTTATAAACTTTCTGGGTTTTTTAAGATTGGAGATAGAAACTGTTCCAGTCACTCCAGCAGCAATACCCTGTCCAGTAATACATCGAGCAATAGTGATGAAAAACACTTTGGCTCCGGAGACCTGATGGACCCTGAATTGCTTGGATTAACATATATTAAAGGGGCTTCTACTGACAGTGGAATTGATACTGCTCCTTGTATGCCTACTCCTCTTATGGCCCCTTTACACGTTGCTGGCAGCAGGTCTGGGGTGCATAGTCGATCTGAGCAGTGGACTGAATCTTCTGAAACTCCTGGGCAAGATGATGAACAGGTTAAAATTTATGCTGTACATAGCTATGCTTCTGCCATTTCTAGTAGTCATACAGCTGAAGGTAGCATGGGAGACCTCAGTGAAATATCCTCTCATTCCAGGTATGTGTTTTTCTATACAAATTGTGTGATTAAATTAGAGAATTTGCTTTTCTTTATGCTCAATCTTTCTGTTCCTTGAAAATGTGCTTATTAATTTTAATTTGTTATATTTCAATACATATGAGAGGAAGCAACAAAAGGCTTTCCCTCAACTTCCATGAGTCTGTTACAGAGGGTGGGTGTAGGGTGTGTCTGTGTGAATAAATTTCTGTATCAAAATCTAATCCAGATGCATTAGTTACACAATCATTTTATAAAAAATTGTAACAGCATTTAGTATCTTTGGGGGAACACACAATCTATTCAGTATATATCAGTCCTTTGAAATTGATTGACCCACCTTGAAAGGCATAATTACCTACATGTAGATTGCACCTTTTCCCCCAAAGAATCCCAAAGCTCTTTTACCCTTTGAGGCGAAAATGCATCACCTGTTTAATGGCACTTGACTACGTTGGACAGAACATTTAGTATGGGAAGTGATAACATTCATATCAGTTTGAACTTGGCAGGAAGTGTTTAGATAGCAAAATGCTGGGCCATTGTTTCAGTCAAGGCCAGTTCAGACAATGGTGTCAAACTTGTGCTGTAGAACCCTTCTGAGTATTTTTGGACAAGAAGGACTTTGCAGTAGGGCCAGAATAAAATGCTACTTTGATATTTAGTTGTCATGCTACAGTGACACGTGATGAGGAGTACAATCTGCTTCACGTTCACTGAGAATTTTGTGGGGATAGCCAAGCACCCTGAACAATCAAAGTGCATTTCTTCTTTATTGCAGCCCCATGGGGCAGCACCTTGTAGATTCCTCCTTCTCCTATTTAACAGGGTACTTTCATCCATGATTTTTGAAGGGTTTGCCTGCATGGGAAAATTTTACAGTTGTACCAGTGTAATTATACTGATGTAGTTAAACCACTACAGTTATACCAAGTTAAGTCCTTGTGTGGATGCTATTATCCTGGAATAAGAATGTCTTTTTTCAGTTTAGCTTAAACAACTTCCAAAGCAACACAAATGAAATTGGAAGAAAGCATACTTATACCAAAGTAAGCATGTCCACACTAGAAATTGTACCAGTATAACTATAGCTGTTTAAATTATCCAGGATTGAAGTGTGTGATTGTGAAGGGAGTTAGAGCTTGTCAAGATGGGCAAGTTGTACCAGTGTAAGGTAAGATGTGAATTTAAAGGTACCTCAAAATCCTTCAGTGTGTTGCCCCCCAGTGAGCCTCATGTTTGCTGTGAGCCTCGGATTTGTTTGAGCCAAGTCAGCCCTGCATTTAGTACTGATTTGTTTGGATGAACATCAGCTACTCATCATCATTTCCTATTATATGTTTGTGGAGGTCTTCCTAGAAATGTACTGAGATGAGCTGACCCTGTGTGGCTTGTGCTGCCTGTCAGGAACACAACACAAGGTGGCCTAGCTGTAGGGCACTGAGTGTTCTGGAATTGTGGGATTAATTGGATAAAGCATTTGTTATTTATGTATTGCATAGTACAACATTTTCTAATTTTTAATCGAGAGTAACAAAATTGGATAGTATTGTGGGAGTATTGGCAGAATAAACACCTGCCTCATGCTGAGGGGGGCGGGGGGTAGGAGAATACATTTGTTAAAGTTGGTGAAGTTGTCAGATTATACAATGAGCATCATAGAAAAACCTATTCATAAATAAGTATATAGTTTATTCCTTGAGAATCCCATTGTTTTGCGACACTTCAGTTCAGCAGCATAACTGTTAAGATGGAATAAATAAATAAATGAGTCTGTGTGTACTCTGTCCTACTGGCAATCAAGTGATCATTAAAATATTGGAATGGGTACAAAATAAGTTTGTCAATTAGTAAACTGTCAGCAGTGTGTTTATATTATTAATGTTAATTTTGCATTAGTATGACTGCCTCCATTATTCCAATTGATTTAAATTAACTGTAATAGCTTCAAAAAGAAACCAGTCAAGTTAGCTTGGCACCCCTTTCTCTATTAGCACATTTTTTCAAGAAGCATTTGGCTGCACATGCTCTTTCAGTAAAATGCAACTGATGACATAAGGATTTAATGCTTTAGCAATCAGATACAATTTCACTGAAAATATCTGTTTCTTTATATTTGTGTATAGTGGAGCTGTATTGCATACCTTGTCCCTTAATTTAAATTAATGTGTTATATGCCTGGCAAAATGTGTATATGTTAGATTGAATTTGGTGCATTTTGATGTCTGCCCTTTGATGATAAATAGAATTTATGTACAGTACATGTGTTCAGAAGCGAGCTGTGTTGTGTGAGGGGACTTGTACAACTGGTCGCTTTTATCATGAAATTCCCATTTTCTGGTGTTTTTGAAGGTGCTGCTTTTGAATGTATGTTGGAGGCTTTTGCTTGGCAAGGTGGAGTTGTTTAAAGGGAGGTTATTTGCATATTTTTGTTCCTCTGATTTGTCCATTTTATCTAGGAAAAAACAATAAGTTGCATTCCACATCCTCCCTCTGTGTGCTATGTATTCTGTAAATTTGTTTCGTCTAATTTCATAAGCATTTTCCTAAACTGTTGAAGATACAGTAGTTTTCAGGCAGGACGAATACTTTCAAATATTGAATACTCGATACATACATAATAGAATACGAACTCTGGAGATACAGTGGGCTGAAATAATTTCTGAAGAATAGAATAGAAATTATTATTATTATTTGCATAAACTTTAAACAAGTAAAATGGCATACAGACATTGAATAATCTTCAATCCACCTCTGAGAGGTAGACAGGAAAATCTCTTCTTGTTTTGCATATGGAAAAACTGATATGCAAAGAATTCACATGATCTATCTAAGTCAGTATAACTGGCAGTTTATAACTATAACCAGTTTATAGTTTATAACTATAAACTGGTTATAGTTAGTTTATAACTATAACCGGTTAAAGCTCAGAATATCGTGACTATCCCTTAGGGATTATCCAATCTCACTTTTGTAATATTTTTTAAAATACCTGTTCCTAATCTGAATACTAAATGATATTACTATAAAAAAATCATAAATTGTATTTCATGTGGGCTAGCTGTTTTAGGTACAACTTATGTAAAGATCCTCTTCAAATGTTTTGTGTCACAAACCATACTTCATAGATATTTGAGCACTTTTAAGGTTCTGACAATTGGAGCCAAACAACTTTAAGAAACTAGTCTTATTTCACAGCCAAGATATTGCTGTTGTGAAATATAGTGTTTTCATTATTTTGATATGGAAGTGAATTGTGTTGTGACTGGCAAGTCACCCTGATGCCCAATCCCTATCAGTATGATATTCCATAACTGTTCAGAATTTGATTATTTATTTGCTCAGTGACTAACACAGTATGGCTCTGACCTGATTGAGACTTTTAGGTTTTACCACAGTACAAATGTTTAATAATCATTTTCTGTAACTATAAATATTTAATAAATTAAAACTTAAACAAGAAACAAACCGGCAGGCTGGTAGAAAGCTATTTCCTATATAAAAAATGCAGTGGTTTCTTGTTACAATTGTATGTTTATTAAATGGATGGAATACAACACAGGAATCCTGTTGAGTATAGACTTATTGGGCCTGATTCTACCACCCTTTATTAATACTGAGCAATCCCATTGAAGAAAGTATTAATGTGTCTGAATTAGGGGGTTGCAGAATCAAGCCTATTGTGTGTAATTACATCACAAACTATCAGATCCCTTTGAAATATGTACAGCGTTGTTTTTCACAGCTGTGTAAATGTCTGTCTTGCTCTTTCATTTTTTTAAATTCTAATTACACCCTTGGATTACCAAATACAATCATGTTGCTGTAGCTGAAACAGTTTCATTTAGCCTCAAATAGTTTTGCATATCTACCTTCCTAGCTAGTCAATAGTCTTGGACTCAAAAGCTAGTGATCAGTATGTCACTGGATGAGCAAGGTCATACTGAACCTCTAACCTGTGATGGAGAAGCCTCTATATACTTTAGTTTTGATGGTGTAACAAATCTATGGCAATAAGTTCCTTCTGATACGTCTCTCTCCCATCGCAAGATCCATCCTGCTAACCTCCAGCTGTGGCTTACCCCCAGCATCTGTTTCCTCAACTCCTGCTCTCGCAGTAAAGAGCATCTCTAGCAGAAATTCAGTGACCAGGCCAACTTCCTCCCCCACAGATTCATTCTCTCCTCTTTCAATTCTTCTGTCTTCCTAAACAACTCTATTTTTCCAACTTAATTGAATCTCATGCCTTCAATACAATAGCCTTTTCAGCACCTTTAACTCACTCCTCAAACCCTCACCCCCTCCTGCCACTTCTCTCTGCACACTATCTCGCTGATTTCTTTCAAGAGAAAATTGACAAAATATGACATCACATTTCCCCGCCCTTGGCTCACCTTCCCTTCCCCCTTTTCTTCCCCTCCTCTCCTCACCCCAAACTTCTCCTCCTCCCTTGGCCACAGAGGCAGAAGTTTCTCATCTGCTCTCTTTCACTGTCCTCTTGCTTCAGTGACCCCATCCCATCTCCTGATCTCCCTGCAGGAGCCCAGTCTCTTTCCCTCCCTTACTCTTCTCCTTAACCTCTCCGTCTCTTCTGGTTGTTTTCAGTCGCAATACAAACATGCTTTAGTTTCTCCCATCTTAAAAATACAAATCCTTGACTCCACTTGCCTCTCCGCCTGCCACTCCTTTTCCCATCTCAATTTCCTTTCTAAGCTCATTGTCCTCCCTTGGCTTTCATGACTGTCCTGTCTCTCCTCTTCCCTCTCTAATTGCTCTATTTGCATATCCTTCAGGAGATCTTTTCATCTTCCTTCCCACTTTCTGTGTGGGTGATTGGAGATATATCTGCCACAGGCTGTTTCCTGCTCCAGGTGGGGAATCCAGAATTCGATGAGGCTGAGGAGCTGCAATTCCAGACACGGCTCTTGCAGCTAGAGCCCCCAATTCCTGCTCCTCACCAGATCTTTTCTTGGAGTAGGGTCAGCATTTTTAGATTCCTTCTGGTTTGCTACTGATCATGTTTAAAGTTTCTCACCCACATTGTCTGAAAAGCGTAATCCTGCCCATGGATCATGTGGCTACAGCTGGGAAGTGAGGGCAACTAAGAGAATCAGCGAAAATTAAGGGGGGAAAAAACATAATTGTTCTACTGTCCACTGAGGGTGCAGAAGTGATCTACAATAAAGGATCGTGTCTCCAATATTCAGCTTCACACTTTATATCTCAGTGTTGATCATTTTTAATAATTCAATGTTCATGCTCAGTGTATATATATATATATATATATATAAAAATTTACAAAAACAAGATCAATAACCCATTGTCTTTTTTTGTGTGGATGTTTTATTATCTTCCCTCTCTGCCCCTAGTAAGTGTTTTAGAAAACTCAGGTCAGTCAAAACATATCTATACTGTTTTACCATTTACATTTCACTTAGCATGAACAATGAAACAAGTCTAGTCATTGTCATTTTCTGGTTTTCATGAATGAGCACAGTACTATTATGATTGGATTAACAATGAGACTTGTAGTTAGGGCACAGGACTCAGAGTCAGAGCTGTGACTTCTGTTCCCAGCTCTGCAACTGACATAACGAATTGCCTTAAATAAGTCATTTTATTAACTGGTGCCTTAGTTCCTTCATCTGTAAAATAAGGCCTTCCTTAAGGAGATGTTGTTTGCTTTAATTTGACTGTAAAGTATCTTGGAAGAGTCTGCTAAAACATACCATTAATAATTGCTAGCACTATTAATAATGCAATATAATATTAAAATAATCCAGAAAACTCTTTTCATGAACACACTCATTGGGGTGAAAGTTATTTCCATTCATATGACATTTCTTTAAAAGAGAGCTTAAATCAAGGGTCTACCTTTAGCTGATATGTCTTGTCAAGAGTAATGTTAAATGGAAAAGCCTAGAAGTTCTCAGAGTTCCGGCAATCATCTAGGGCCATGTTCATTCCTGATGAAATTCTTGGCATTTGTGGAGTTACACCAGGGTTGAATTTAGCTCATTGTCTTTAAATCAGACTGGTTTGCCTTGGCATTGCGATAGGTTCAGTGATAGAAAATGCTAGTCTTGTGAAGTTCTTCTGAGTGTGTACACGTGTGTGTTCGTGAATGTGTGCTCAGGCAGTTGATAGCTGTGATTTAGCTATATATAAAATGTATTACAGTTGCTGCCTTCATTTTTGATCTTAGAGAAAATTTAAAAGAGAGAATTATGGTTGGATAGCTGCCTGTAGTCTAGAGTCCTCGATGTTTTATTGCACTGAAGATTGTGCTCTGTATTCCTTTTCAGTGGGTCTCACCATTCAGGAAGCCCTTCAGCACATTGTTCTAAAAACAGTGGCTCTCTAGATACCTCGAAAGTCTACATAGTGTCACAGAATAGTGGTCAACAGATCTCTGGATCAGTATCAAAATCACATCACAGACAAGGAGCAGTGAGCAAATATGTCATTGGTTGGAAAAAGTCGGAAGGCAGCCCTACGCCTGAAGAATCTGAAGTTTCTCAATACGAAGAGTAAGAATTTTGTTTATTATTTTAGAAAGTTATATATAATGTGGGGAAAGTTTTTAACTTTTGCAGTATTTGAAAAGTATAAAATGCCTCGCCTTGTCTTCAGTTTTATTTGAAATATTTGTTTGTTTTTTTTCTTCCTGTATGTACCAGAGATCTCGACACAGGTGAAAGAAAATCATTGGTTGGAGGGTCCTCTTGTCACTGCCTTCCTTTTTTCTCTCTCCATTTCTTTCCTGCTGAATCTCCTCCTTTTTGCAAAATGAGAGAAAGGACTAGCATTGTTAATCTGGCCAAAAATGAGTTGTGTTGTAAAGACGTGAAATTCCATCTTGAAGAGGATTAGTTAGGCATAACCCCATTCAGGTCTGGAGAATCTAAGTATCTTCTCAAATGATTCTCCAAAAAGCTTAACTTTCATTGAAGGGGTTCTAAGTAAGGTTGCTCCTGGCTATGACCTCTGGGTTTGGACCCAAGGGCCCCAACTCTAAAAACCTTAATTCAAGATTTTTCTATGCTGGTTTTGGCTTGAGATGAAAAAAAGAAGAGTGTGGTAGGGATTTAAAAAAACCTTTGAGTCTTGTCAATTGAATTAGTGTTGCTTTTGAGTCATCTTGTGGAGAGACACCCCCACTTCTGTGTTAGAATATTCCCCAGCTCCTGGAAATATGCAATTACATCAGAATTACAATTTTCACTTTTAAAAATATTTCTAGCCTTTATTACTGCGAAGAAAAGCTAGAAAACATGAACTGACTATAGCTGATGCAGCAATGTCTACCATAGTCTGCAGAGATCATGACAGTATAGCTGTGAGAGTCCAAACAGCCCCATTATCTCAAAGAGGTACTAAGATGTACTTGAAAATAGTAGGGGGCCCTGCTAGCACTGCCCCATCAGAGGACTGTGTGTATGGTAGGAAAAAAATGTAGTGTGTCCAACTCGTTCATTCATCCAATCTAAATACTCCCAGGCTGCTGAGCTAAGAACTGGGACCCCGCTGGAACTACTGCTACTATTCTTAGGTAGTAGATAGGGACTCCATGCCACTACCCAGCCCTGATCTCAGTGTAACTCCAAGTGGGGGCAGAAAGCAGAGTCATGGTATAGGAATGAAGCTCCAGAGTGCACTATGTAGTGGAGCGCCTCAATT
This sequence comes from Dermatemys mawii, assembly GCA_007922305.1. NCBI lineage: Eukaryota > Metazoa > Chordata > Testudines > Dermatemydidae > Dermatemys > Dermatemys mawii. The sequence continues at coordinate 9,381,694 of ML677386.1, read as the reverse complement.
GCTTTAATTCTGCCCTGGATGTCCTGGGACACTTGATGAAAAGGCCACTCAGTCTTGGGAGTGGAGGTGCCTCACAATTTGGGCATTTATTTTCTCTCACCTGACTCTTGCACTTAGAAAAACTACTCAGTTCTGCTTAGATGTAAGAAGGAGAAAAAAATGGCAGAGAAATACTGGAGATCCAGGTCTTGCCTCAGAAATAACCCCCCGAAGCTCCAAGAAGCACTCTTCAAGGGCAGAAATGTGGAGCTACAGGCATGTGGAACTTGGTGGAAGCAGAGGCCTTTCCAACTTGAGCGTTGGACCCTGCAGCAATTGTGTCCTAGCTCTAGAACAGGGGTGGGCAAACTTTTTGGCCTGAGGGCCACATTGGGTCTACAAAATTATATGGAGGGCAGGGTAAGGGAAGGCCCTGCCCCCAATCCAGCCCCCTCCCACTTCCTGCCCCTGACTGCCCCCTCAGAATCCGCATCCAATCCCCTCCCATCCCCTGACTGTCCGTTCCAGAGACCCCTAACCACCCCCAGGACCCCACCCAATTCCCCTGCTCCCTGTCCTCTGACTGCTTCGACCCGTATCCACCCCCTAACCACCACCTCAGAACCCCACCCCCTATCCAACCCACCCTGCTCCGACTGCCCCCTCCAGACTACCCCCCAACCACTGTCCTGGAACCCCCGAATCCCCCTCCACCCCTTTACCATGACTGCTGGTCCCTCTCTGGGGGAAGAGGGGGAGCGCACAGCCCCGGCTCCCCAGAGTGCTGCCCCAGTGGTGTGGCTCCGGAGGAGGGGCTGAGCGCGCATCCCCAGTCCCTGGAATGCCGCCCATGCAGCGCGACTCCAGGAGAGGGGCTCAACGTGCAGCCCCAGCCCCCCGGAGTGCCACCTCCGCGGCGTGGCTCCGGGGGAGGGGCTGAGGGCGCAGCCCCAGCCGGCCCCCAGAGTGCCGCCCACGTGGCGCTGCTCCAGGAGAGAGGGGCTCAGCGTACCGCCCACGCAGCGTGGCTCTGAGGAGGGGCTGAGGAGACAGCCCCGGCCCCCGGAGTGCTGCCCACATGGCGCGGCTCAGGGTAGCAGGGAGTGCGCAGCCCGGGCCGCAGCGCTACGCGGCGTGGCGCAGCTCCGGGGGAGAGGGAGGGAGCAGCCTCATTGGCCGGGGGGCCAGATGGGACGGTCCCGCAGGCCGGATCCGGCCCATGGGCCATAGTTTGCCCACCCCTGCTTTAGAAATTTCAAAAGGGTTGAGGAGTCCCAGTTTCATTCCAATCCTGCGCACATATCATTGCCTTACTGAAACTGTTCCCAAGATGAAGAGGCTGGTGAAATTAACAGTAGAGCCAGATATTTCATTTTGTGGCACTTTTGAAGGTTCAGAATTTGTATTTGTTGTGCATTGGAATGAAAACAAACCCTTTACAACATTAGCATGGAAATGGAATTATCAAAATGTCTGTTTTCAAATCAACACTTTAAAGCAGGGTGGGCCATGGCGCAGGTGTATATGTGGTCAGGACCCTGGCTTGGGATGTGGGAGGGAATGTTTCAGACCCACCCTGCTGTGCCTGATTCAGAGTGATCTAGAATGGTGTGCTCTCAGTCAGGCAGAGCAGGGACTTGAATCGAGGTCTCCCAGAATCCAGATCAGGGCTATAACCACCTGGTGAGTGCACATCTCGCTCAAACACTTGATTAAAGTCTATACTTCCTTGTGAAATGTTTTTGGCTTAAATAAAACAGCATATTTCAGCAAAATTTCATTTTGCTGAAAACATTCAAATCACCTCTCATAAATGTATTTTGCCTGGCACTAGGAAAGCTCAGGAGGGACTTCTTTCCTTGTTCAGAAGCAAAAGTCTTGGTTCAGAATGTGGTGCAGTTACTCAAACTTAGTTACAGCTGGTGCTTTGCATCCTTCCTATTGTACTAGCATAATAGGAGCAACAAGTATTGTTCGGATCTGCCACGTAATTAAAAAAACAAAGCGTGTTATGTATTCTTTTTAGCTTCAAAATCATGTACCATGATAATCCCCTGCTTCCCTATTGAGTATAAATAACCAATTCTGCCTCCTTCCACATAGTATAAAGTGCTGTGTATCTTGGCAGACTGGCAGCAGGACACATGCAGTAGTTTATTTTTAAATGTGATATGTGTACTATTCTGTGTGGGCGGGGATATTAATATTAAATCTAGAATGTTGTAATTGTTTCATATATATTGCATAATATTTATAGCAAAACATATAGTAAAAATGTAGGCCAAAATTTTTATATTCAAATATAGGAGCTTAACTATAGGCTTTTTAAGACCATATTTCAGTACTTGCCTCATTTTCAAAAGTAATGAGCACCAACTGCTCCCAGTTGTGGCCTTTGTTTTCTGCACATTTGTTTTGCATTAATATTATGAATAAGCACACTTTCACTAGATTGTTCAGTTGTAAGAGTGCTGCCACTTCAAGTGTGGCAGTCTCTCTTGTCCCGCAGGCCTCTGCATAATGAGACCCTGCAACCTTTCTCACTGTTTTGAAATGAAAACTTTTATTGAAAACTGCATAATTAAGCATTCCCTTGGGACTAGAAATGCAGGAACTTTGAAAAATGTCTGTGAGGACTAGCTCCATCTGAAGAGTGTAAATCAAAGATGACCACATTGCACACATCAAAAAAAAATTCTCATAAATTTTCTATGAATTAGAGCAGTGCTTAACTTTGTCTCTCTAGGAAAGCTTTCCATGCATCATTTGGGTGGGGAATAGGGGAGAGAAGAGACTCTATTTCAAAAATAATTAGTCTGAAATAAAATAGCAATGGTGATGAAAATCAGGTCATTTGCTGAAGGTTGTACCACTGTAAGACATAACTCACTGAGAATTACAATTTACCATAGCAAAGCCTATTTCCTCTCTGCTGAGGATACAATCACTGATTATGCTGCACTTGGCAGTAAGTAATTGGTCTCAAATGTATACACTGTGTGTTTGGGAATTTCCAGCTCCTCAGATTCCATTTCCAGAGTAAACCTTTTAAGATCATCTTTTCTTTCTTGCTGGAGGGGAGCTGAAAGACAGTAATTCAGTTTGACAGTCTTTTGTTGAATGTAAATATATTTGTGTATGCTGATAATTAAAGACGACACCTGTTTTATTTATCCAAACAGCTTTGTGAAATTGCTTATAGTAAAATGCGCTTGGCACATGGCAAAATTGATTACAAGTGAACTTTTGGCGTTATCAGTGATGACCATGATAATTTTGTCAGATTGTGATGCTGCATCCAGCTTCACATCACAAGATATTGATTTTCTTATTTGCTCAGAAAGCACAAGTTAAAATATTTTGATCTGTGATAAATTATTAAAGTATAAACAAGACAATAGAGAAGTATAGCATGCACAAAAGAGAAGTTCAGGCTTTGAGAAAAATGCAGCTCGTTTCTTCCTGTTTCTTGGGAATTCAATACTTTTTGAATAATTTAAAAATTCCATTATGAAACTGAAACTAATTCATAAATTTTAAATGATTGGGAGAGATTCATATAGCAACTTTTTATTTTCGTCTATGAAAACTCATGCAGTATTGTAAATCCATGACCAATGCTTCATACCATACTGATATACCAATTGTTTCAGCAGACTATATGGTGAGGATGATGCTGTGTCTGCATCAGGTCAGCTTCAGACTTCCGTGAGGAGTGCAGTTACTGAAAGCCAGCAAGTCTTGTCCAAAGATTTTCTGAAGCTGATGCTGCCAGATAGCCTCACTATGGAGGTGGGTAGAAGAAAGGTGAGCTACTCTTTTTTGGCTCTACACATATAAGAGGCAATTACCTGGAAATCATCTGCTTTTAGGTCTGAAATTGATTTAGATTAGACAAGATCATTCTATATAAACCAAATATGTTAGGCAAAGCTATGTATTCTGACAGTAATTCACATAATATGCATACTCTGTTCTATAAAATGATATTTAGAGTGTGGAAATTGTGGATTAAGTTCAGGGTTTATTAAGCATGCTTCTGCTCAAATTTAAAAGCTGAGCTTTTTAATACAAACACCTAGTTAATTTTGAGTGCAAGTCCAAAGACTGAGGTAGGTATTTTAAAACCTAGTTGCCTAAAGTTAGGCAGTTGAATAAACTGACATGTCCTTCATGGTTCCCAGCAACAGCAACTCCAATTTGAGGTTTGTACAAGTCAGTGACATACAGATTAATTAGAAGTAGTTAGTTGGAAAGGTCTCGTAGTCTATTTATAGAAAACTGTAATCTGATTTTGTCATACAAAAACAATGTTGTTCATGTTAAAAAGTTCATTAAAGTACTGATATTGAACTTACAGTATGCTTTCTGAACAGCAAGTACCAGTGACGCTGTATTTTTTGCATAATAGGAACTGGCACAACAAGCAATTTAATTACTTGAAGTAATGCTCTTAAAACAAATATTAACTCAGTGGTACTTTAATCCACTATGTCCATAATATATACTAAATAACATGTTCATCATGTGTAAATAGGTAACATGTGGGAACCTCATACATGCTACATTTTAATTTGAAAGAAGTCAGATTGTTTATTTTTAACATATGTATTACGTTAAGTACATATATAGATATAAAATTTCTGAAAATGAGAATTTTTGTTCTATGTTCTACCTACAATGACACATTATTAATATAACAACTAATTGGACTGCAGTTCTGACTCTAAGGCAATGTCTACACTGCTTTCTTTATAAATAACTGAGGTTGCACACTTCCTATTCTGGATATGTATCAAATAAGTATCGAAGCGGTGGCTTTTTAAAAACAGTGAATGTAGCACCAGAGTTAAAAATATCTACATTGTTATTTTTTGACAGGTCTTCCTAACTGATGAATACTTCTCAAAGAAACAGAGGGAAACATTCAATCATGCAAAGGGAAATATACTCTGTAAAAAATAGTTCAAAACACATTAGGGCCCAAATTCAGTAAAGCATCCATCATCAGTTAGATATAAGCACATTCTTCAATGCTTTCCTGAAGTCAGTGGGGTTTAAGCAAATGTTTCAGTGCTGTATTAAAGCAGGGTGGACTTAAGCTTATATTTTTTCCAGAATCAGAGTCCAGATATTGAAAGACTGTAGTAGTTCTTAGACCCTGACTCTGGAAAGAATTTCAGCATGTGCTTAAGTCCTGCTTTAGGACAGCACTGAAACATTTGCTTAAACCCTGTTGACTTCAGTTGGACTTAAGCACATGCTTAAGATTAAGTACATGCTTCTGTGCTGTCCTGAAGAGGGATACTTTCCTGAAATGTGGCCCTAGTGTATATTAAACTATTTTGTACGTAGTATATTATTCTTTTGAAAGATTGAATTTTTCCCTCTATTTCTTTGAGAAGTATTCATCAGTTAAGACTTGTCAGAACTTCAACAATGTAGATATTTTTAACTCTGGTGCTATATTAATTTTAAAAAGCCACTGCTTCTATAAATACTTGATGTGTATCCAGCATAAGAAGTGTGCTGCCTAAACTATTTATAAAGAAAGCAGGTCAGGATGTTGGACTCTTATAAGTAAGGAATACCAGTTTAAGATCATTTGTACAAATAAATTACCTCTGTAGATATGCAGAGTAACTACTTTTGCCTGCTACAGAGTTAAAGGGTTCTTAAGTGAAATAACCAAGTTTGATCCAGTTAGGGCAATCAGATATAATTTTACTTTAGACATTTAGATGGTATTTTAAGTAATTTTATAAAAGATAAAACAGCTTTCACTGAACTCTATTATCGTGTTTTAAACCTATTTCATGTTATCTAGACAGATATAATGCTTTAAATCAGCTTTATTGTCATATAAATTAGATTGCACCTCACATATAGCTGATCACTTCAGAATGGCTTGATATTAAACCTAGTCATTTCAAATTAAAATCAAGCAGTCCTATGTATGGTCTTGAATAAATGTTGCCAGAGATGGTAACCTTATATATATTTCTGGAAGCCATTACTGTCATAGGGTTATGAAGGTTTCATTTAACATTTCAGAATTAATAAAACAATGCAGTATCTAATTAATTCATGGTGATGTGTTCCAAAATGTCAAGAGGAAATATAATTCCATTGAGGCTGCAGAAGAGTTGACGTGATGGAATTAATATTTGATCTTCTATTGCAAGTTCAAGAATTCCAAAATGATATTTTATGCCCGCCTACAGAAATACTACAAGAGTTTTCACAATATCATATAAATTAGTAAAATAGTAAAATATGTTCAGTATTTTCATTTCTTTACCAATTCACCTTTCTAAAACTATTTTAATATTTAGTTTTCATTTTATGGGAACCTATCTCCAAGGAGGACACTTTATCGCACCCTTTCTGATGAGAGCATATGTAGTAATCGGAGAGGATCTTCATATGCTAGCTCACGGAGTTCAATGCTTGATCAAGCTTTGCCAAACGATATTTTGTTCAGCACTACCCCACCATATCACAGCACTCTGCCTTCCAGAATGAGTCTGGCTCTTGGAATGGGAAATCTAAGAAGTAAGTGATTGATCATGCTATGAGCAGGTTTCAGATTCTGTTAGTGAATTCAAATGAATTGCCAAATGTTAAAATATTTTTTCTTTTAATGGCAAGCTGTATAATTATTTCAGCATTTTAGGTTCTAGACATGCTAGCAAGTACCAGGTCTGGTCAGTAGTGCCTGTTTATATTTGATTTGGTGATGAGAATTCACTTTTTTCCAGCTTTGGAGAGACATTTTCCTAAAAGTAGATTTTCACAAAGCAAGTGATGATAAAAGAATGTTTGACTCAAGACCACTCTTTTCATTTTTCTGTTTTAGTCCAATGAATGATCTAGCTAAATAAAGCTAACTAGTTTTGTCTCACAAGATTGTATTTGTTGATTTCCCTATTTTGTTTCCATTTGTTTTTCTAGTACATTCAAAGTGTTAACAAATATATATTAGTGTTATCAATTTCATTGTCTATTAAGTTGGATATGAGGATAGCCCATTTATCTTAGTGACAATATCTTAAAACTTAATGCATCCTTGTGATCCTGGTCCCCCTTTTCAGGATAGAATCTACTGAGATTTCTTCACAATATTAAACCCCTGCACTTAGCAATGCATTTATCTCTTTGTAGTAACAAGAAACAGTGGTCTTGGAATAACTTAAACTGATTTTAATAGGTATTTCTCCATGTGTACGTTAGATGAGATCTTATTGTATGAATACATTCCTTCAATATAGATGGCAAAGATTTCTCTAGAATAATTGTAAGATAAATATTTGGATGGCAAATACTAATACCTGTACGAAGCCCAAAATGTTCAGACCTGGTTGCTGAAATTTAGGCATCTGCTCAATGTGCAGCAGCAGTCAAAAAAGGTACCAGGAAGTTGGGAATCATTAGGAAGGAGATAGAAACAACATATATTATTGTCTATATGAATCCATGGTATGCCCAAGTCTTCAATACTACGTGCAGATCTGTAGTATTCCATCTCCAAAAAGATATATTGGAATTGAAAAAGGTACAGAAAGGGAAAACAAAAATGATTAGGGGTATGGAACAGTTTCCATATGAGAAAAGATTAATAAAACTGGGGCTTTCAGCTAGGAAAAGAGACAAATAAGGGGGGGATATAATAGAGGTCTATAAAATTGAGTGGTGTGGAGAAAGTAAATAAGGAAGTGTTATTTAATCCTTCTCAAAACACAAGAGCTAGAGGTGATCAAATGAAATTAATAGGCAGCAGGTTTAAAACAAAAGGAAGTATTTCTTCACATGATGCACAGTCAACCTGTGGAACTCTTTGCCAGAGGATGTTGTGAAGGCCAAAACTAAAATAGGGTTCAAAAAAGAACTAAATAAGTTCATGAGGATAGGTCCATCCCAGGATTGGCATGGATGCAAAGCCATGCTCTGAAGTGTTCTAGCTTCTGTTTGCCAGAAGCTGGGAATGGGCAACAGGAGATGGATCATTTGATTACCTGTTCTGTTCATTCCCTCTGGGACACCTGGCGTTGGCCACTGTCAGAAGACAGGATGCTGAGCTAAATGGATCATTGGTCTGACCCAGTATGTTCTTATAGGAGCAGCTCTTCTGAAAAACTAGCCACTTTTTATTTAGGTACCTTAATATTGGAATTAGGCCAAAATTTTCAAAAATAGGAGCCAAACTGGGTTCTTAACTCCATATTTAGGCACCTATGGATAGGACTTTCTGACTTAAGCACTTAAATGAGTTAGGAGCACGAGTCCCATTGAAGTCTTGCAGGTATGGACAGAAGGAAGAGCAAAGAAATAATAATAACTAATAATAATAATATTATAATAAAAAACTGTCCAGACCGTGTCCTTCATGGGCAGGCCTAGGTACTGAATTATGTACTTCAGAACAGTCTGTCAGACTTAACTTTAAGATTTGCTGGCAATGTCACTGTAAACTATCAAGTCATAGACAGAGCATCAGAAAGCTCCCCGGCCACCTCTCACGTTTCGTTTAAGTCTAATGTGAAATCAGCCCACAGGGCCTGAAATTTTTGGCTGCAAGTGACTCAGAATCAAGAGTAGCAGCTGGGTCTCGAGACTCTGTATTGATACCTCCCACAGTTGCACAGGCCCAACATGTGAGGCCCAAAGCTGTTCCTTGACACCCTGGAGGCAGCGTCAGCAAAACCCAGTGCATGTGTGTCAACAGAGCATGAAGTTCAGACGTCATCTTTGCCCCTCTGGTTGTTTTCAAAACAGACACTTTTTCAAGCCAGGCATTCCCTCTCTGCAAGTGCCAAGGCAAGTCTGCACCAAGAGCCTACTGAATTCCCAGCTTTCAGTTAGCTCTGCCCTCTACCCCTGAGACTGCAACTATCAGCTACCTCCATTTCAGTTGTATTTGTGCTGATAAACCGACTCCTTGACCCCAGGAACACCATAAAATATTGATTAGCCTGACACCTTCATTTAAGCAAATTATGTTAGTTGTTAGATTTTTGGACAGATGGGGGAAGTTGAGACTGGACAGAAAACTGGGAATGGATTTGTGGTGGCTTACTTTAATCCTTTTTGTGAATACAACCAAAAGCTAGTGATGAAGGTAACTTTCAACGTGACACAACTTTAATGTGGACTCTGTTGTGGAGCAGGTGAAGAAGCCCATCTTCTCATATACTCATTCATACCTGCAACAATTTGCTCAACCACATGCATTCACAGGCTTGTTTCCATCTGCTCCCCACATGCTCCATTCAAAAGCTCCTGAGCTACTCTGTTCCCATTCCATCTCCCTTTTCTCCTAGACTTGTTACTTTCCTGCAGGGAAGGAACCAGCAGTTCTGTTTACTGGATTCAGGGAGCAGAGAAATCTCATTTACCCATTCCAAATTTCTATTCACTTCTTGCAAGTGGATTTTTGAAGCCTTTTATGTAATGGTTGGAGACAGTGGGAGGGAAAGAAAAGCACTGAAATCTTCACTCATTCTCCCTGCAGGCCTGTATTGGTTCTGCCTTCCACATTTTAGGCATGGTAAGGAATTTTAGCTCTGATCTGGGCTCCCCTCGCTGCTCTGAGATTGCAGCAGAGAGAGCAAAGGGAGCCCAGTTTAGAGCTCCCACTCTGAAGCTGTTTTGGCTGGCACTTGCTGAGCACTTTGCAAGGCTAGGCAGACTAGTGTATGTCCTCTTAGATGCACATCTTACCACTTTGTCTAAACTGGCACTTTACAACATTGCAACTTTTCTCGCTCAGGGGTGTGAAAAACACACCCCTGAGCACTGCAAGTTTCAGCACTGTAAAGTGACCATGTAGACAGCGCTGAGAGCCACTTCTCTCGTGGAAGTGGTTTTGTTAAACCACTGGTGCCATGACTACACAGCCACGTTAAAGCAGTGCCATGGCAGCACTTCAGCATTGCTACTGAAAACATACCCTTAGAGCAGGCCTGCACAACGCGGAAAGCAGCGAGGGCCATATTACTGCAAAAAAAAAAAACAGCTACGGGATGAAAAGCCCCACCCCTGCCCCGCCCCCATCCACTTCCCCCCACCCCGCTGCTTGGCTTGCCCTGCCCCTACTCACCCCCCACAGGCTGCACAGAGAGCCCATGCCACATGCCCCGGGCCACATGTTGTGCAGGCCTGCTTTAGAGAGGTCTCTGTTCCTCACCCTGATTTAAAATGCTTGGAAGTTTTGGAATGAAAGTTCCTAATGTTTACAGTCCATTTTGAGGACCTACATGCTATCGTGGACAAAAATCTCTGTAAATGTAGTGTTCTAAAAACAGATCCTGATTGAATTGCCAGGTGAACATGTTATTAGCAGTTAAACAGGGTGGAATAAGTCCATGTCTCCTGTGTCAAGAAGCATTGCAAGTGTAAAATTTGGATGCTGTCTTAAGAGTCAAAAAAGTCATAGCTTTTGAGTAGGGCCGTCAATTTAATCGCAGTTAGCTCACACAGTTAACTCAAAAAAGTTAATCCTGATTAATTGCTGTTTTAATCACATTGTTAAACAATAGAATACCAGTTTAAATGTATTAAATATTTTTGATCTACATTTTAAAATATATTGATTTCAATTATAACACAGTACACAACATGTACAGTGCTCACTTTACATTATTATTTTTATTACAAATATTTGCACTGTAAAAGTGGCAAACAAAAAAATAGTATTTTTCAATTTACCTAATACATGTACTGTAAAACTTTAGAGCCTGAGAGTCCACTCAGTCCTACTTCTTGTTCAGCCAATCACTAAGACAAACAAGTTTGTTTACATTTATAGGAGATAATGCTGCCAGCTTTTTATTTACAATGTCACCTGAAAGTGAGAACAGGCATTCGCATGGCACTTTTGCAGCCGGCATTGCAAGGTATTTACATGCCAGTTATGCTAAACATGCATATGCCCCTTCATGCTTCAGCCACCATTCCAAGAGGACATGCTTCCATGCTGATTATGGAAGTTAAATAATGCTTATGGAAGTTAAATAATGCATTAATAAATGATAAATTAATAAAATTTGTGACTGAACTCCTTAGAGGAAAATTGTATGTCTCCTGCTTTGTTTTGCCTGCATTCTGCCATGTATTTCATGTTATAGCAGACTCAGATGATGACTCATCACCTGTTATTCATTTTAAGAACACTTTCACTGCAGATTTGACAAAACACAAAGAAGGTACCACTCTGAGATTTTTAAAAATAGCTACAGCATTTGACCTGAGGTTTAAGAATCTGAAGTCCCTTCCAAAATCTGAGAGGGATGAGGTGTGGAGCATGCTTTCAGAAATCTTAAAAAAACAACACTCTGATGTGGAAACTACAGAACCCAAACCACCAAAAAAGAAATCAACATTCTGGTGTGGCATCTGACTCAGATAATGAAAATGAACATGCCTCACTCCATACAGCTTTGGATGGTTATCGAGCAGAACCCATTATGAGCATGGATGCATGTCCTTTGGAACGGCAGTATAAACATGAAGGGACATATATGATTCTTTTAGTGCATCTAGAACATACATATCTTGCAACACCAGCTTCAACAGTGCTATGTGAATGCCTGTTCTCACTTTCAGGTGACATTGTAAATAATAACCAAACCTCTTTTCATCCAGCAAGCTTTCTGCTGTTAAGGCCTTCTGTTTATCCTGAACAAAGTAATGTAGACCTGAAGTTAGATCCTCACAAAGAAGTATAAAATGAGGGATGATTACCAGCGAATAAATCAATCCTACACTCCAATTTGGGAAACCAGCAGAATCTTGTCAAGTAGACACTTTGCTGAGAGGTTTCACATTCATCTTCTATTGACTTGTCACACAAAACCAGGGGTCCTTCTGAAGTTACTGCTCACTTCTCTAGGATAAGAGCTGGATCACCAGCTTTCAAATAAGATATCCTGTCTGTTAAGGAGGTTTCCCTTTTTATCAAGACCAGAATACACAAGTATTATTCTACAAAGGACTTTGACAGACTCCAAGACAAATACCCAAGAGATTGTTCCATGATCGGTCCCAAGTATGATTTCACCCTCAGACACTTTTAATGTTTTCTGGGAGTATTCAGTATTCAAGGTACTGGACAGAAAATGTAGGCAGGAAGTGGGAACAGAATATATTTGTATGCTGAAATTCCATTTAATATAAAATCTACTTTTGCATTCCTGGGGTTCGGTAGAGAGAGAGAGAGATGTTAAAGCAAATTTTGTTAGAGTTGCTGTAAACTTTCTCAGTTACTGCATCAAAACGTGATAATGGAATATCTTGCATATAAATTGCAGGATAAGACCGTAAAATCCCACGGTATATGGGATTTTTACCTCTCCTGCTTCATATTTCTGATGCAACCCTCCCTCCCCAAAATGTTTTTATTGAGGACTGCATGCTTGCTCCTCCACCATGTCTTTTCCATTAGAAAGATGATTCATTCTTTTAGGGGTTGCTGTATGCAATAGAAGGTATTGTGATGCATTATGCTTGTTTGCATGTAAACTTTATTTTATACAGACTTCATATTCTTCCGTTAATATCTGGACAAGTAACATGCCTCTTTCATCCGAGGAAGATATTCCATGTTGTGTGTGGGCATTGTTTCTTTCCTTGTGAAAAAAAATATTCAATTTTTTTAGATGGTGCAGTGGTGAGAAAAAAAATCCTTCAAGTCCTTCCCCCTATACCTGGGGAAGAACTTGAGGGTGGAAAAACTTCTGTATTTTTTTAAAACTTCTGATTTAACCACATTTTCTTTTCTTTTTCTTTTTTAAAAAAAAGATTGAAGTCAGATAACATTTTTGCTGAATGACATTTAATGAAATAAAAATTTCTATCGTTAATCTTATTAGTATAAATTAATGTTCTCTTCTCCCTAATGTGATTAAATCTAATTGTTATACTGACATTCATGAAAGTAGATATATCTAATTGCAGTATTTACTATATTGTGTCTGTGTATATACATCAATATAGAATTATAGAAATGTAGGGCTGGAAGGGATCTCAAAATCATGAAGTCCACCCCCATACATTGAGGCAGGACCAAATAAACCTTCACCATCCCTGACTGGTGTTTGCCCAACCTGTTTTTAAAAACCTCCAATGGTGGGGATTCCAGAACCTCCCTTGGAAGACTATTCCAGCAGTTAAATCCCTTATAGTTAGAAAGTTTTCCTAATATCTAACCTAAATCTCCCTGGTTACGGATTAACCCCATTACTGCTTCTCCTATCTTCAGTGGATATTTAGAGTAATTGATCACAGTTCTCTTTATGATAATCAATAACATATCTAAAGACTGTTATCAGTCCTTCTTTTTTACAAAGTCTGGCTTGAAAAAGAAAATGTAAAGTAATTCCCAAAGTGGAATACGAAAATGATCTTCTATTCCCTCTGAAGTGTAAAGTCATAGTATGTTTGTAAAACACTGTATAACCTAAAAGATCAATATCACTTATTAATGATAAATGAGAGTTTGTGCTCTAATACAAATTTGTGTTGTATCTGTGGTATAGGAAGAGTTGCAGTTCATTCTGGAATAGTGTTACAATATGTTGAAATCTATCACTTCCTCAGATATATACTTTATCAATTTACAACTGAAAGAGTGTTTCAAAATCTGAATATATTTTTTTCTTTTATAGGATAGAACAAATTGATAAACTAAAAAGGGAAAGTTCCTGAATATTGGGTGGATTGTGGGCATAATTTTCAAAGCAATCTCTGCCCCTGCACCCATAATCTGAGCACACCCCATTTTTGTGTATATAACCCTATATAAGTTCTGCATGTGTGGTTTCATGGGCTTTTTGAAAATGGGGATCTATGTGCCTGTCTAGTAACTTTTTCCTCACAAAGCATCTTAAAAAAGAAAATATTTGGGTTCTGTAATATTTTACCATTTATAACTCTGTTCTCTCTATTTATAATATTACTATGCACTCATGTAAAGTGGTGGGTAGGAAGAGAATATTCTTTTTTAAAAAATCTTTTCCTTCTCATTCTCCCTTGGTCCAATGCCGCTTAAAAAGATATGCTGACACTGAGCATTTATAGAAAAATCATGGGACAAGGGAAAAGTGAAGCTGAGCACCCTTTGGCTATACTGTATATATTTTTGAAATGTAATTCTAATAGCCTCAAAACCAAATATAGACCATTGTCATAAGAAGACTAATTTTTGTGTTTGTTGGTAGATGAATTCTGGTTCTCAGATGGCTCCTTGTGTGAAAAAGCGAAATTCAACGATCCTGGCCTGATGCCCCTTCCAGACACTGCCGCAGGACTAGACTGGTCCAACCTGGTGGATGCTGCACGAGCGTTTGAAGGTAAGAAAACTCAGTATAAAGACTGCTCTTCCAAGTTTTTCCCATATCTTCCATATCCTCATTTTGAATAATAAAAATCTTATATGTATCTCAGTAGTTATAGACTTTTGTGTCCTTTCTGTAATATCACTCACTTGAAAATGAGAAAACGTGTTGGACACAGTATGTTCTGTGTGGCTGCTATCAACTCTGCATGTGCAGTCCAAGTGCTGTTGCCCCTCCCCCTCGCTCACACAATAAGCCCTCAGAAGAACATTGCAGCGGTACAAGTATTAAAATGTCTACTGACATGTTTTCAAAAATAGTGTGCCATCAGGAGGTAGAGCAGTCTTGGAGAATTGGACTATCATTCCAGGTTAACCTGGAGAAAATGCTGTACTCATCTCTTTGATATCAAACCTATACATGCTTAGATTAAAAGTAAACAGAATAGTAGACCTGCATATTTAAAGGTTTTGTTTTAATGTATGCTTTGGTCAAGTCTTTCTCTATACTGTCCTAGAGTTCAACAATCTCAAGCAGAAAGATTTTGTTGTTGTTCTTTCTTAGTTAAAGGCATTCAGAACTATTGTAGTACTATTTTGAATGCATAGAAAATCTATCACAGTGATGATCAGCATTCTAAAATACTGTCTTGCTTTCTATCCTGATTAACTTTGAGTTCCTTTGTCTCCCTTTGGCCCTTCTCGGATACATTTCTTCTAACTGGTGGGAAGTATAAAAATGAAAGATATCCTGAACAGGATTCGAGTTGTTTTTACACACTTGGTTGCTTGGGAGGAGATATGTGTATATATTTTTGTTACCAATATCCTAATGCAGCAACTGGAAAATAAAGACTTATCAATACAAAGAAGACTTGGAGTGATGTAACTGTGTTCATGCTAAAGCATTTTTTCACTGCTGCATAAAAAAGATTGTTGTTCAATTTTGAAGTCATTTAGAAACTTTTTGTTTTCATTTTTCTAGTCTCCTTAAACCCTCAGATCAGAATAATGGCACACTGCTTTATTCTGCAATTAATCAATTTGGGAAGCAACTTCTAGATTCTTGTAATTTAATGCTTATTCTCAACTGCACAGTCATATTTTTTTCTCATCTGTTCAAATAAGAAAAGCTATTGACTGACTTGTTTTTAGTTGCATATATTTCAGATATTTTCATTTATTCATTTTGTTCTACAGTACTTGTTCAGACGTCATAGTTCTGAAAATAGTTGGGTTTGAATTGGAGGAAGCAGATGCTATTTTCCTGTGTATGTTGAAGTTGTCCTTCGTAACTGAGGAATCACTTCAAGACTTGGTATTAAGAGTAGGTGGGAGCTAGTGTTCTGTACTCTATTAATATAATGAATTGAGAGATTATGATCCCAGAGATTATGTAAATTGATTTTAAAAATGTCAGTGGAGTTCTGATATGCAGGGTTCATGGTGTTTGAAACTGAACATTTCTAGAAATTTGGAAATGAAGCTGAATGGCTAGTTCAGCATTCTGGTTTAAGAATATTTTAAAAATAAAAGGGATGTACCCACACAGAAGTTGGGATACCACAATCCTTTCCTTAGCTGTGTGGGGATTAAAACCTCTGAGTCCTTTTTATTTTGGTGGATGGGAATGTGATCAAAACTTTTGAGATATTCTGTCTTTAAAGAAAAGCGATCCAGTTAATGAAGACTAAGCCATTGTTTTAAAGGGGTTGTTTGCTACTGAAGATTTAAGAAATTAAAGTTAGATTAGTCTCCAATTCTGCCCTGCCAAGTCTTCTAACAATTGTGCATTTTGAAGTCACTGAGAGGGGAACTTTATTTTAGTTTTCTTTTTTCATACAAGGCAGTTTCTCTATATCTCTTCCTCTCCATAGCTGATGGCATGATTCAAAGGTCAGTTCTTTCTTGGGTCTCTTTATTCTATCTACTGACAACCCATAAAATTTATACATTTTGAGTTGCCATCATTTTTCAGTGTGTTAAACCCAACTGTCTTCCAGAATGGAACAATATGGAACAGATGAGTGATTTTAAGCCGGGGAATGAGGTGATTAAGAATGAATATATCGACAAAGCTTTTTATTGCCATCACCACTAGAACTTGAAATTCACTGTTAGATGCTACAAAAGCCTTCTTTTGTAATTTAAAGCTCAGTGAATAAACAGCTTTTTTCCCTCTGGTGAATTATTCATTATTCTTTCATTCATTTGGCTCTTGTGAAGTTTTTGGTCTAAGATAACATTGAAAAATATATTTTTAAAAATTGATACTGAGATTTTTTTAGATATTGCTGTAACCCTTGCTTGATAAAAGCCCCTGTGAATAGAATGCAACAGGATCTTAGAGATCTAGGTACCAGTGCATCCAGCAGGTCAGACTCGTCATCAGGATCCTGATGCTGCTGGTCTCCTTCATAGCAGTCACTTTTTGAGGATCCCACTTTTCCCACCACTTGCTAAACAAAAATTTTGTGCACAGGTGAATGATAAAGCCTCACACTAACTAGGATATTGATGAGAGGAAGCCTGAGCAACTTCCCTTTTTTCCTGTAGCTTGACCTTGTAGTCCAGTTTTCTCTTCAAAGATGGCCTTTGGGGTCAATGAAATCCCTGGTTTGGGACCTTTTTAAATATCAAAGCAAAACTTAGTTATCTTTATTAAAAAAAAAAAATTCTGTACTTCTTGCTGCAGACAGAGCCTAGAATATGGAAAACAGTTTCTAGAGATGAAAGCTTACTGCTAGTATTTCCTGACATTCTTGTGGAGTTCACAGTTCCCACATGGTTGCTTGGAGAGTGTCTTTGCAATTGATGACATCAACAGGAACAGTTCCTTGCTTTTTGAACCCATTCATGGCAGGGGAGAAGTGGCGGTTAGGCTGCAGCTGATGCTGCTAAAACACCCAAGGCTCCCTCCTGTCTGCCTGTTAGCTGCTTGCAGTTTTGCACTCCTTTCCAGAGCAA
This sequence comes from Dermatemys mawii, assembly GCA_007922305.1. NCBI lineage: Eukaryota > Metazoa > Chordata > Testudines > Dermatemydidae > Dermatemys > Dermatemys mawii. The sequence goes on along the minus strand of ML677386.1, from coordinate 9,364,416 downwards.
TCAGCATGGTGTCTGGGCCATTCAGTAATGTGAAGCAGCATGAGCTAAGCATATGTAGGATGACCATATTTTCCAAAGGGAAAATGGGGCACAGGGTGGGACTAATTCAAGGTCCCCTCCTCTGTATGGGACTGGCCCAAGCTGCTCACCTGAACTGCCCCCCTGTCAACTCCCTGGGGCCAGCACGAGCCATTCTCCAGAGCCCTCCTTCCACAAGGGGCTACCCAAACTGCTCTCCCAAGCCCCCCACTCCACCCCACATGGGGCTGGGGGAGCATCACTGCCCACCTGCCCCCTGCCTTCCCCCCCATGTGAAGCTGGGGCTGGCATTGCTGTTCACCTGAGTCCTGCCTGCCCCAAGCTTGAGCCCTGCCTCCCACACTGTGTGGGCTGGCATTCCTTCATGCGTACCCCTCCCTTTTTTTGCTCTTGCCAACTGATCAAGGCCAAGATAGGGCTTAAAAAGGAGACTGTCCTGGCTGAAACAGGACGTGTGGTCACCCTAAGCGTAGGTCTAGTGGCAAAAGGATTCCAGCATTCAAGTCTTGTTTCAGGTGCAGCTCAGCTCAAACATTGATTCTCTTTGTGTACTTGTCCAAGACGCACTTAAAATTTTGATCTCTGCTTCCTCAATACTTAACTACATGACTATGATGTTGTGGCCATTGTTTATAGACTGCAATGACTATAATTAACGTACTTGTGGCTTCACCACTTATCCTCGTTAGTCACATTCCAAAATTATGGCAATGCAACCTTTACACTGCACAGGTATATTTTCTCCATCCATTATAGGAGAAGAAACTTGAAGAGCTAATGGAATAGAGCTGAGAGCAAAGCTGACAGATGAGACTACAGAGGGAAATGGGGACAGATATCAAGATAAGAGAAGAAAGGATAAAGGAATAATGTAACATGGAAGAGGAGATAAAGGAACTGAACAACAGAGAAATTGGGTGCTAGGCAAGACAATAAAGAAAAGAGGATAGAAAAAAGGGAAAACAATAAACAGGACTGAGAAAAGAGAAAATTGTATTGAGACTGATGGATTAAAATGGAGAATGAATGGAAAGAAAAGGGGATAAAGAAGTATGAGAGAATAAGCAGAAAAAGAGACAACCTTTAGACTATTTGATTCATATTCCTTTAATTGTTTTACTAAACTTCTCTGAAAGCCTTGTAGTTCTGAGACTGGGGCAGAACAGTGTACTTTTGAGTGCTTACATTATATTAATAGTGATGGCTACTCTAGAAAATCAAATAACTGAAGAATATAGTGAAGGAAAAAACCACAAAACTCTCCAAAATTCACACGACTGCTTTTCATTCTAGGAGATTGGAGTGGGCCATAAACATAAATGTTGACTCTTATGTACAGACTCAGCAGTATTTGCCTCACTGTCAACTGGTGGTTTTAGTTTAAAAATGGGCATTGGCTGGTTTTTAAATAATATTTTGGGACTTAAAAACGTGACAGAGAGCCCCTTTATGTATTGTTTGATTTATATAAACAAAAGTATTTTTTTTAATTTTATTTTAGTTATTTTGCCGTCTGTGATGCTGCTGAACAAAAGCAGTTCTGGTCCAAATTCTGCTCTTTTACAACTATGCAATCCCATTAACGTCCACTGAGGTAGATTTGTTGCACATTTTGGCCCAGCGTTCTCATTTTTGTCTATGTCTAGAGCAGGGCCACTGCAAGAATATTTTGCACCCTAGGCAAAACTTCCACCTTGCTCCCCCTTCTCCTTCTTCTCCCTCTCCCCCCAGGTCAGGGGGTGATCCGGGCTCAGCCACGTGCTCCGCAGCCACCCCACCCCTGGGGACACGGGCACAGAACCCTCACACCCCTCCCCCAGCGGGACACTGAGCCATTGCCCCTCCCCCGGCGTGCCACCTGAACCCCCCGCCCTCCCAAGCGGGATACCGGCACGGAGCCCTTGCTCGCCAGCCTCCCACACACAAGCGGAACATGGGCCTCAGCCGCCACTCCCTGGCTGAGCGCTTTTTGGTGCCCCCAAATCTTGGTGCCATAGGCTGCCGCCTATTAGTTACATTGGCCCTGGTCTGGAGTAGGCAGTTTTTGTTTAAAATTTTGATGTAAGTACCCATGTATCTTCTCAGGTAACTTTGTGTGGGTAGAAAATGACATTCCAAACCAAAATTAGAAAAAGAAAAAATGTCATACGAGAGGATTTGATATGCACATAGAGCTTCTATTTATGTCAATAGGAGTTGTCCTTGCAGGTTTTGATAGCACAAGTGTTGCAATCATAGATAAGAGACTAGATTCTTCTCTCCTGTCAATTTAACTCCATTGGTATCAGGGGAAGTCTCTTAATTTCCTCTGGTGCTAGTGAACGGAGAGTCACACCCAAGAAGTACTTATGTTATATTAATAGTGATGGCTACTCTGAAAAACCAAATAATTGAAGAAGAGAACAAGGAGAACAAAAACTTTTGGTCAAATTCTGCCCTCCAAAGCACAGATTTAACTCTCATTTCAGTTCTTGTATAACCATTCACTTTGCAATGTTCTGTTGACTTATTTCTTATGACAGAACTATCTTGTGCATTGTTCTCAGGAGATAAAATGAGAGATCTTGTTGGGTGATGTGCTAGCTGTTATCCATTTGTTGTTGTACTGACTTTGTTAATGGGGGAGTAAACTTGGATTTTAACATGAGCAGCATAAATTAGGTTGTTGTTGGAATAACTGCTCACAAAATCACTTTTTTAGCATACAGTTTGAGAGCCTAATGGTTTATAACATCTATGTAGTGACATTGTTGCCCAGCCAGTGAGTGATGGGTTACTGTTTAACATTTCACAAGTAATTGAATGTAGTAAAGTTGTTTAGAAACTAGCAGAAGTGCAGTAATAAAAAGCTATAAATATAACATTTAAATTTCATACAAATACAACATTTGGTATTTAGTAGAATTTTTGCAATGAATAAAATTTTTATAAAAGCACAAGTTATAGTCAATGCACATTTAAAGTTACATAAGCTATTGATTTTGCTAACTAAAATTAAAATTTTCAGGTAAATTCAAGAAGGATGTTGCTAAATTGGATAGGGTTCAGAGAGGAGCTATGAGTATGATTAAAGGATTAGAAGACATTACCTTATCATGATACTCAATGAGCCCACTGTATTACCTTCTCTTTGTTAAACTAAAGGGGTGACTTGATTATATTATCAGTACCTCCGTGAGCAGCAAATATTTGATGATGGGCTCTTGAATCTAGCAGGTAAAGGTATAACATGATCCAGTAGCAGGCAGTTTAAGGTAGACGACTTCAGAGTGGAAATAAGGCATATGATTTTAACTGTGAGGTTAATTCACCATGCAAACAATTTACCAAAGGCAATAGTGGATTCTCCATTGCTGGAAAATTTTACAACCAAGATCTAGGAATTCTTTTGGGGAAGTTCAATAGCCTGTATTATACTGAAGGTCAGATTAGATGAACACAATGGTCCCTTCTGGCCTTAGAATCTATGAATCAATGGAAATTTTTAAAAACTGGGTGAAATATTTTATTTTAAAACTTCATAGTGTGCTTTCAGTGAGTGTTATGAACATGCTTTGAAATACTTCTGCACCATTTCTTTTGTGAACATAATTGTTTGCACAATCTTTTCTGTCTGTGGCACCTAATTTGAGTAAGGAAACTACGTTTAATCTTTCCCTGCTGCTTAATTTAATTAAGCTATATTGCTTCCATAGTGTGAGTTGTCACTGTGATAGCAAAGGTGTGTGAAATTCTTCTCTTTTCTCACTTTAAATGTGTGTGGAAAATGTGTGACCTAAAAAATGCCAAGACATATGACAAATTGCAAATAAGGATAAAACTTGGGGGAACTACAGCTATATAAAGCTGGTCTTGAAATCAGATATAAAAGTTCAAATTTGCATCAAAGTAGTGTTATATCTGGAAATGACTTTTTTCAATCTTTACAGTGACCTCCAGAGGTGTTCGTTTTGTAATCACTTAACAAAAACTTCTAATTGCTGTGATTCCCTGGTTTTGTTTTGTTTTAATATCTTGGTAGCACTTCTAAAACAAGTCACAATTTTTTTCTTATAACAATTTGCCATGAATTTACCATTTGACTTTTATGGTGTACCACATTTCCATGCTATGTATCATAATGCTGTACATTATATTAGGGCCGCTGAGCATGAAATATGTAATTTCAACCATGTTGGTTGGCATTACATAAAAATTGGTTTTGAAAGGCTTAAGGGCTTCTCACAATAAGAGGCAGTTTGAGCTGCATTGACAGTATGCCATTATGTGACTCTTACATAAGGACCACAGCTGCTTTAGCAGAGAGATAGTTGGATGTACTCTCTTGTTTATAGGAACATTCTAAATCTTATTCCAGGTTTTGACTCTGATGAAGATCTTGGGCCGGTCTGTCATCATACATCGTTTCTAGGTGACGGTTGATTGTTGGCTTTTATCTTTAGTAAACCTTCCTTTCTGTTTCAAGCGTTTGCACGTTTGCATGGTAATGCAAGCTTTGGGCCTGTGGGGGAGGAGAGGGAGAGGGGAAGGCATGTTATGGCCAGAGTCAATAGAAAGCTGCAGGCATGGAATCTCTATGGAAATCAGTTAAATCAATCTCCACAGAATATGGATTTTCCATAGCAAACCATTTTAGTCATAACGAATCATTTACTTTTATTCTGTGCAGTGATGTTCTGCGTGGCATATTTTCCGTAAATGATGTGTGGTATATTTTGAGAGCTGCACTGAATGTCCACGGATAATTATATTGATCATTGGGAGACAGGCTAAGTTCCAAGCACATTGGACATATATGCTGGTGGCCCTAGCCTAGTAGTATTGGTACTTGAAGGTGCTTTCACCAAATATAACCTACTTTTTATGCATAAATATGACAAAATAAGTGCATAATAATAGCACTTATATACTGCTTTTCAAATATAAAGATAACCAGCAGCTTACACAATGTGTTTGAAATATCAGAATAATAAAAATGGAACTCTGCAAATTTCTGTGGAATTTGATGCTTTAGCTCTATGGAAAGTGCAAACATTTTCCATGAATTGGTATTGTCACTGGTCATAGCCCCTGTTTCTCAGGTCTTCTGTGGATTTTAGCTAGACCAATTTACTATTCAAATTAGCATTAACTAGTCAAAACAAATCTATCACTCTGCCGATATTTGCAAACCAGATGTTGATGCAGATGTTGGAAAGAGCAACTAACTGGAACAAATTGTATATCTGCTCATTGTCCTCAACGCTGTCATGTAGGAATCTACTTCCCAGGCTCTAACGAGATCCAAATAATTAATTGTACATCAACCTTTGATTTTTTTTATTTTGTATATGAAATCATCTTTACAAATTAGCTTTACATTAGCTTTGTTTTTGCCTTTACAGATCAGAGAGTGGCATCTTTTTGCACCCTGAATGATATGCAGCAAGCTCCAGGTTTGGAAGATGCTCAAGAGTTACCTTTGGATGAAGGGCCAACAAATGGAAAAGATTTCATTGATGCTACTGGGTATGCAAGATTTAGAACACTTTCATTATGAAGCAGATGACAATCATTTCCTCTTAATATGGTGTATTAAATGTTCTGAATAACTTTTGAAATTATGATGTTCTTTCTTCACTTTTCCATGCCAAGAAAATAATTTATTGTAACTAGAAGAGATACTTATTCAAAGAACAGGGTGTTAAAATGTATCAAAATTGAGACTCCCCTGTAAATATTGCAGAAGATGCCTTTTACAACTATGGCATTCTCAAAAGTTTGAGTTCAACTGAGATTCAGAATTTCCATGTTATAAGACAATACCTTTGAAGAACTGTCAGAGCAGTAAGATATTGGAGGGAATTATTTTGGTTTACCTTGTGCTTTCTGGACATTTAGAACAATTTTTGCAGCTCTTCGACTTGTGATGCTTATCCATGGTAAGTTGTCAAGTTTGTAGATAATGACAAGCCAAACCATGAGATTGTTTAGTATAATCTTTTCCCTGAGGGATAAAAATCCAGAGGAAACTTGCATGCAATGCTGAGCTAGCTTACTGAGACACTGAACAAATGCTCCTTCCTACCGTCTTGGTCTGCCATAACTCTGTGCAATGCTATGAAGTCTTGAAGAAGAATTATCAAAGATAAACTACAATGGCAGATACAGCAATTCTTGTTTTTGAAAAAATCAACTTCTTTAACAAAGTCGCAGTACCAAGTATTTTGTACGCACCATAGCAAAACTACTGCTCATTTGAAGTTAAGGGGAGTGGCTGAGTGCCCAGCATTTTTGAAAATTTGGGGCTTATTTTTCTTACAACTTGTACCAGCAAATGACTTCTGATGCCCAACTTCAGGCACCTTTTGTTATGTTGGGCATAGTTTGTTAAAATACAAGCAGAGATACTGGACTGCAATTCTGGAGCAAGGGTTGGATTCCACAGCTACAAAGTCATCCAATGTGTAGCTCTCCGATAACCAGGAGAAGAGCAGATGAAGACCAGTCTTGGTCATGTTCACATTTACATGTAAGGTCTGCCTCTGTAATGGATATCACCAAGTAATTGCAACTTTCCAGAACAAACCAACAATTTGGAATACTGTCTCAAGTGATGGTAAAAATTTCTCTGAATAAATTGTATAAAGTTTTCCTTCTATCAAATTCAGCAAAAGGAAATCTAGTCCCTGCTAGCAAAAAATGTCAAACTCTATTGAACCACCATACATCCTGATTTACAGATAAAGGGCTTGTTTATGAGCACTCCTAATTTCTTTCCAAAGAATTCCACTGAAATCTGTTATTTTACCCTATCTACAATACCATATTAACAGGTCCTTCTCTAAAAACTTATTGTGAAAATGACCCCTGGGACTTTAGTCATCATTAAACAAAGTGCTCAACAGCTATGCAGCTTATTGTTTTCTCTTTAATATCAAATACAGTTGGCTCCCTTATTTCCAAGAGTACCATATCTAGATGGTTCTCTGCACATTTCATTGCTATGCCTTTGCAGATCTGCAACTTTGAATATGCCTTTACATTGCATCAGAGAGATTTCTGCATCTGCACCCAACCCCTGGTCACTTTCCATCGAGGAGACATGCAGGGTAGCCATGCGAGGTTTTCTGCTTGAAATTAGCATCTAATGTAGGATAGAATCTGGTCTTCAAATCATCCCTATCTTCCTTCAAAGTTGAGTTCTGTAATATTTTATTGCAATTCACCTCACCTTCCCTCCTTTAAACACACTTTGCTTTATTTATTTCTGCCTTTCATTTGGATGGAACTGATCAGTGCCTGTTGTGTAACTGCAGAGCAGTGATGGCATATAGTGCACCCAGCTGGAACAAGGGGCTTAAGTCTTCAGCATCATGGGAGTTCCCTGTTGGGCGACTTGGTACAAGAAAAGACAGCAGCTATGTGTCTTCAGAGAACAAATATGTAAGTAGGGGCTAATGGGCAAACCATTAGCCCCTGCTTACAGGTAAAGCAGAGAAACTGTAACTTTCTTAAGGCCACAAAGGGAATAAATACCCTAGAGTGCCTCATGCCAATCCAGTGCTTGGAGCTCTAGGCCATGGTTACACTGGCACTTTATAGCGCTATAAAGCCCACACGAGCGCTATAACCTACTCCCCGTTCACACTGGCAAGGCACTAATAGCACTATAACCGTGGAGTTATAGCGCTATTATAAATCCACCTCCTCATTGGGAATAAGGGCTGTAGCGCAGCTGCTGTAGTGCTACAGCGAGAATGTGGACACCCACTGCGCTACAAGTGATTTCTTGAGATGCCTAGAGCTATTTAAGGCAGTTGACGTCTCTTTTCCCTTTCTTTTGAACTCGGCTGGAGGAATGCGGAAGTACCTCTTTAGAGTTTCTTTCTTAACTCGGCAGATAAGCAATGCAAATGTTTAAGGAGGGAGCCTGTGTGAAAACAAAGCCTTCTGTGAACGAAGGCTCACTGACAAGCTTTCAGAAAAACGGAAAAACCACTGTCTCTCTCCTTCCGCATACACACAACGCGTCCCCCCTCACCCCCCTCGTTTAAAAAGCACGTTGCACCCAGCTGAATGCTGGGATACCTGCCCTAATGCGCTGCTCTTAATGCCGCATTAAGTGCCCCAAATGTGGCCATGCTATACCGCAGGAGCATCTGAGTGTGGACATACAATAGCGCTATACATATTACTGTATAAGGGGACCGCTATAACCTATAGCGCTATAATCTTGTAAGTGTAACCATACCCCTAGACTACCACCTGGCTTCTGTTCTCTCCACTAGGGATTTGTGGGTTTCAAAAACAGGAAGATTCAGCAATAGAATATACCTGTTTTAAAATCTTTGATTTGTTTTGCTTTTCAACTTGAGGAATGGAAGAAAAAGAGAAAAGGGGGGGACCTGTAGTCTTTTTGTTTATTAAGGTGTCATTTTTAATTAGAACCAATTTTAGACAAACTAATCTACTTGCATGGTAAAGCACATTTCTCCTCAATTACTTTAAACTCACATCACCTCTTCGAGCTAGTGTGCATTAGGAATAGCAAAAAGGCATGCAGGCATTCCATGTTCAGTGCTGTCAAACCTGTCCAATTTGCTAACTTGCATGAAGCAGCTGATTCCGCTTTGTATATTTCTACAGCTTTGCTCATCTAGATGAAATAATTCACATTACGTCTAATTTGATCTGTGAACGTATATGTAACTGTCTCCCAAAGTGTTCACTGTCATACATAGGACAGCAGATTTTTTTCTGCATTTTCTCTCAGTCATGCATTTGATTAACCTGTGGCTGTATTTTGTACATTTGACCTTTAAAGACAAAATGTTAGTCTTCATAAAGTCACTGGTTTATCTTTTTACTTGAAATGGCACAACTGCAGACCAGAGACGAGAACTAAAATAACCCTCTGTTTATAATCATTGCTGTTGCAATGTGTTTTGTTACTAACGTTCCTTATCAGAAAGCAGCTTGTTAACAAATACACTCTTTGCACTGAACAGTTGAACAGTTAAATTTTCACTGTGAATACATGTGCAGGTAATAGCTGAAGCATTTCCTTTTTACAGTCATTTTTCATTTCTGCTTCATTAGTGTGAGATGCAGCAATGTATCCCAAACATCACAGGAGTGGGTTCGTGCTTGAACAAGTCTATTGTTGCTTTTTCCAGCTGACATACCCAATTGGCCCTGGGTCAATTGTTTTTTGTGATGTGTCCCTATAAAAGTATGTTTTATTGACATCAAGGAAGGAAGTATTTTGAACTAACTCCGGAGTGAAGTTGTTGTTTACTTTGTAGAGCGCACACGCCATCTACTCTGACTGGAAAAGTAAACCAGCTGGAAGTGATCCTCCGGCAACTACAAACTGACCTCCGGAAGGTAAAAATCTCTTCATCAGAATTAAATGTCTCCATTTCTCTCCAACAGAAATAACTCTATTTATATAGGACCTTTCATCCAAGGGTTTCAAAGAGCTGGTTAATGTGGGCAAAAAGAGGACATTTAACCTTATATGCTGCACCTGGAGGGGATTGAGAAGGCCTAACTTCAGATCAAGTGCTGCTGTGGGAGAAGCTAGGATAGAATTATAAGCCAGGAAATGAGGCCAAGAGGAAGCTTCAGGGAAGGAGCATGCAGTTACTCCCTAAAGGGAAAGAGAGTTGGTCACAAACAATGTGGAAGTCCAGGGAGAATGTGAGCCCTGGGCTCCTGCCCTGGACTATGGAGTCAGACAAGAGACCAAGAGGGGTGAAATAGCCATGGAGAGCAGAGGATACTCCAGTGGTAACTCTAGAGAGAGGCCAGGAGATAGAGATGTGGGGTAAGAAGGAGCCCAGGGAAACAGCAACAGAAACTGAGCAGACCTGAATTGTTAGTCATAGGGTCCCTGGACTGGAACCCAGAGTTGTGGGCAGGCCCGGGTTCCACTACTTGCCACTGGGAAGTGACGAAGTACCTCAAGGTGAAACAGAAGACTGTCTGAAGCGGCATCTGGACAACTTGTCTGGCAGGACTTTGATGCTCTGGAATGGGAGGCTATATAGCAACTTGGCTAGAGAGTCGAGTCAAAAAGATGGACGTGAGCAACTAGTGATGGCAAAGCCATGTGGGGTGAAAGCTAATTCTCAGACCTAGCCACCAGGAGGCATACCTGCAGTGAAAGCAGCTGTTTACAATCCACAAGGCTATATGCCAGGGCCATGATATTCAACTTGCAGATGAGTAAACTGAGGCACAGAATGGTTTGTGGCAAGATTGGAGTCAAACAGTGAGTTAGTGACAGGGCTGGAAACAGGAACTTGGCTGCCAGATCTGTTAAGCAACAGGCCACATATTGCTTCAAGTGATGAAATAAACCATGAGAGGGAAATGATTGAAGCCAAACATTTTGTATTAGCTTTGTATTTGTGAAATCAAATCCTTGTGACTTGAATTCTTCTATATCACTTGTTAATCCTCTGATCTTGAATCTTTTCTTTGAGAAAACCTATTTGGGAGGTTTCACAATTTGTTAGTCCCTTTTTTTAGGGGCGAGTCTAATCTGAACATTAGAATAACTTTTTAGTTCTCAAGTCTTTATTATACAGGAAGTGGGTTCTACAATTCTCATACAGAAATTTCATTTAGTTTTCTTTTTGGCCTGCAATGTTATCTTCTCAGTACAACATTCAGCTTATAGTTCAATAGCTGTCATAATGGATTAGGGAGCTAAAGTAAACAGAGCTCTGTGACTCACTTAGAAATATGAGCAACAAAAATAATGTCATTCTGGCTACACATTTTATTCAGCTTGTATTTTTATTAACCAGGAAAAACAAGACAAAGCTGTTCTCCAAGCTGAGGTCCAGCATTTGAGACAAGATAACATAAGACTTCAGGAGGAGTCTCAAACAGCAGCCGCTCAACTAAGAAAATTCACAGAATGGTTTTTCAATACCATAGACAAGAAATCCTAATGTCTAAGCCCCTGGAAAGCACTATTTGAACTGTGTAACAGCTGTATTTTTCAATTAGCAAAATATAATTTCATTGTGTTCAGAATTCATTTTAGATGTTTCTGCTGTATTCTCTGTCCAGCTCTATTCATTTGAACAAGACTGAGGGCCATGTGGATCTATCTTTGTATTCATTTGAAGAAAGCAGAGAATAGCAGACTTTTGTTTGTGTGAAGATGAATGTAAAATTCTTGGTGTCATTTTAGACATTTTTAGAAGATGGTCTGGGTTGGGGTTACCTGAAGAGGAACATTTTGGGTTTTATTTCCTGTATTTCAGATCCTCTGGTGAAGATGTTTAAAGCAATTTACAGTAGCTTGGGCTTCAGTATTGTAAGATAAAAAGAATAATCAGACATATACCTTAATGTTTAAAAGGTGCTCTATTTTTTGTATGTACAGTAGTTTATTTCCACAGTCACATTGTCATAGCAATAAGAATGGAGGTATAGTGAATAGTCACAAAGCTGTGTTTATAAAACATTAGCACTGATGTGTTTAACACTAGTTTGGATGCAGATACATTAGAGATTATTTATTTGCAGGAACAATTGGTGCCTGAATATAAACAGTGTTCTGATTTTCTAAAGATACACATGCCTTGTAAATGGCTCACTGGGTTAGCCCACTCCAACTTAAGATAATTTTGTATAGTTGATGTTCAGCTAAAACATTTATTCTGCTTAACTATTAAAATCATGTATGGTGTGAGCCAGCCAATCACTTGTACAATGCCGAATTCGTTTATCTGTGTACAGAAGCTTTGATCAAGTGTCTTGTATTTAACACCTTTATTTAAGCTTATTTAACCTTCAGTTGTTAATTTTTAAAGTTTTTGTTTTATCTGCACTATGGTGAAGACAGTTGGTTGCGAGCTGTAATACTTTTAGCTTGCTGAGACTGTACTGAGGAATACTAGAAAAGTCTAATGATTGAATGCTGCTAGTACACTATTTGTATGCTTTAACATTTTTAACTGTTTCATTTGAGATGAACATACATTTTGCTTTTTTAATAAACGTTAAAAATATAAACCTCAAAAAATGATATTTCAGATTTTCATCATGCAGCACACATCCAATTCCACTGTCCATAGTTTAAGTCTCTGTTCAGTCCACTCTGAATGTCATGTCCATAAATGTATTCATCTGCCATCTTACTTATTTCTGTTCTGATCCTGAGAAAAATCTAAGCATGCATAGTGCTCCCATTCACTTCTCAGGGTCAGGCCATGAAGTTGATTGCCATTTTTGCTGTGATCTGACCTATGCCTAACAGAGTATCTATTCTGATCAGGAAACAAAACTATCCAGCTACTTATGTGTATTGACCTAAAAGAACTACCACTACACCAAGGAGAAATATAGAAAAATCACTCAAAAGACATCAAGTATTTTGAAAATTTATCTTAACGCCAGATAACCTGCCATCTTTAATGTGTGCAATCAAAGATTTGATTATGTTGCTAGCATCTGCGAGATATGAAAGCCTGCTGATGATAGCTTAGCCTATTTTATGTTCATCTTCTTTTGCTGCAATTCCACATATAGTACTATCCTTAAAATCTGCTGGAAAGGTGCAATTGTATGAAATGAATTGAAGCTAACGAGCCCCTTTGATGTTAGTCTTCCAAGAACTAGTTTGAGACTGTGATGTTAATGAAAGCACAGGAAAAGAAATGGATTCTAAGTGAATATATAAAGTCAAATTTAAAGCTCAGTGTAAAAGCTCTCAAAGCTTTCAGTGCATAAACTCAGCTGATACAAATTATTCTTCTTCCGCTATTATGCAGTATGTGGGCCAAATCATGTTTCTGAAGTGGAACAAATATGTCTGCTAAAATGTTGTTTGGATGAACAATAGGAAAAATCATTTTTGGGCAGAGAAAATCAAGGCTTTGGCCAAAATTTCAATATCATGATTTACTAGTGAAATGGGGGTTATGAGGAGTGGTGGTGAACAGGACTGCATTCTGAGTCCCTGTACTTCTTTAGGAATGGCTCTGATTCTAACATGCTGGGCAACGTCTGGCAAAAGGCTCCATTAAGTTAGAGTAATTAAACATGGCAGTCATGTGTTTCACTAGAATCTGATTTAAACACCTTGCAAAAGTCATTAGTAAACCCATATGGGCTGGAGACCTTGCCAAATCGCAAACTGTACAGCCTTCATGATTTCTGTCAGTAAAATGTGTCTTCAGGAGAGGCTTGTCTTCTTTGGAAGCTGTGCTAACTGAAGTGAACTCAAGGGGGCTTTTTCTGGAGAGGTAATATTGAGTTTGTATAATAGTTAATATAACTTTTTAGATAACGTATTTATTAGCGGAATACAGTGTGTGTGTGTATATGTATATGTGTGTGTGTATATATATATATATGCTAATTCCTGTTTTCAGCTGCTGAAATAGCTAAGATAATTAACAGTGCAAAAGAAGTTTGGCAAGTAGATTTCTTTACGCTTTCCCTCTTGGTCTCAAACACTTGAATATTTTGTTCCCAAAAGTGATAAAAATCACTGAAGGATCGTGACCCCTCCCCCTTACTCTGAGAGTAACTTCAAATAATCATTCCATCATGTGTTGCTACAGTAAATGAATCTACTTGAGTAACTGCTTGCCACCAAGAGGGAAGTGGTTCACTTGCTGGCCTTAAATGTTTAATGATATATGCAATCAATCAATTTTACCACAAACCTTGTTCTAGATTTGAGGTAGAGATCGGATGCATTTAAATGTAGAAATTTGATTCTCTACTCTTTTCAATCATCTCAGGGAAATGACCGACTAAATGCTAGCAAGAGGCAGCCAAGTACTTACAAAACCTTCCCAGCCACCTCAGTGCTGACCTGCAGAATTCCACTGAACAGAAATCAATCATCTGTGCCAAACTTTGTGCTGTTTTGGTAATGTGAACAAATGTCCAGTAGCAGCTACAATGAGACCACAAAATTGTTTTTGCTTCCGACCTAAAGGTGTGATAATGTAGATCATAGTTTAATACATAGATTGTTCTCTGGGGCCACTTGCCCATCCATTCATGCCCACGTGGACTATCCCACTTCCTATTAATGATCTCATAACATCCTTGTGGCAACTACAGAAATTGTTTACATGTTAATATTTTCTTATTAAAATTATCTTGTCTAAAGATAATACCAAAAATAGTTCTGCATCACTATTTCTCCTCCTGAGGATGTACAACTTAATCATATTGTGGTCATTATTATTTAGAGCCTAAGCTATGTCTACTTCTTGAACCAGCTCCTGTGTATTCCTCTTATATGCCCTATATCTAGCTGTTCGGAGAAGCAATTCTTTAAGTTGTTGAAAATTACTCTCTAAAACCAGTTCCATTGGGACATTTGAGTATACTATCTTCACTGAGATGCATGTAACAATGCTGTGCTCTTTACCATAAATATACTAGCACTAATACCCAACAGGCTTAATGAAACATGGAAATTATTTAATTTAAAAGCATCAGAACCATCTACATTATCTCCAATCAATTTTGTCCTTTTTCTGGTCTACCACCATCAAATTTAGTTGGAAAAAGAGCTTATCTTGAACCCCAAAGACAAAAGTTCTGCCTCCACAGGAAACCTTTTGATAGTGGCTATCCGAGTGGTTTCTGCAAAATTGGGAGAAGATATGCACCTTTTTAAACCCTAGAATCTAACTTATCAGAAAAAAGATCTTCATCTCACCATTTCTTTATGCAAAGGTACCAGTAATGGTTCTCTGAAGTCAGTCACAATAAGGGACCTGTAAGATAAGGATTTAAAATTAAAAGGAAAATCAAGTGAAACAGAGTCTAAATATTTTGTGATCATTCCCTCATATTCTGTCAATATAGGATTAACATTCTCTGTAGTTCCAATTTTACAATAGAGCAGAATGTTACCTTCAATAAGGACACCATTAAGAGATTTTGTGCTTTCTTTCTGACTTTGCAAAATCTTAAGCCCACTTTCTAATTGGCTCCTAAATCATTCACCATCTTTTCAAATGTACGAGACTGAGAATCCACTGAATCAAATTTCATCATAAACCAAAGAAATGAGTTTAGAGCATGAATCTCCAAAAGTACTGCTTCAGGTGAGATTTCTGAAATCTTGTTCGGGAAAGATCAATAAAAGGGAAAAAAGGGGTTGGGTTTTTTGTTTTTCTTTAAAGCTTCATGAATAGCAATGCAAGATGCTGCAGCTAATTGGGATTGAATGGGGAAGATGAATAGACCAAATCCCTCTATCCTTTCCTTTTAGGAATTATCCAAAGGTAACACATTTCTGTGTCTGAATCCTGTTTATTTTATTGACTTCTCTTGGGAAACCATTTTTAAAAAGGAATAAGATAAAAACATAAATGTCTTTCCCCTCCACAAAAGAATATTTAAAGGCTGCTTTTCCATGCTATGTACATTGTATTTATACAAGTTTGAGTGTGTGTATATATATATATATAAAAAATGTGTGTGTGTGTGTGTGTATATATATATATATATATAAAATAATGTGTGTGTGTGTGTGTGTATATATATGTATAAAAAATATATATATGTATGTATATATTAAAAAATATATATATACAGAGAACATGAAAAGGTGGAGGTTGCCATATCAACTTTAAGTGGCTTCATCAATTAAGGTGAGCTATTATCAGCAGGAGAAAAAAAACTTGTAGTGATAATCAGGATGGCCCATTTCAAGCAGTTGGCAAGAAGGTATGAGTAACAGTAGAGGGATACTTAACATGGAGAAATAGATTCAATTTGTGTAATGACCCAGCCACTCCCAGTCTTTATTCAAGCCTAATTTAATGGTATCCAGTTTGCAAATTAATTCCAGTTCAGCAGTTTCTCATTGAAGTCTGGGTTTGAAGTTTTTTTGTTGAAGAATTGCCACTTTTAAGTCGGTTACTGAGTGGCCAGAGAGATTGATGTGTTCTCCTGCTATTTGAATGTTATGATTCCTGATGTCAGATTTGTGTCCCTTTGTTCTTTTGTGTAAAGTCTGTCCGGTTTGGCCAATGTACATGGCAGTGGGGCATTGCTGGCACATGATGACATATATTACATTGGCAGATGTGCAGGTGAACGAGCCCCTGATGGCGTGGCTGATGTGGTTTGGTTCTATGATGATGTCACTTGAATAGATATGTGGACAGAGTTGGCACCAGGCTTTGTTGCAAGGGTAGGTTCCTGGGTTAGTGGTTTTATTGTGTGGTGTGTGGTTGCTGGTGAGTATTTGCTTCAGGTTGGGGGGGCTGTCTGTAATTAAAGACTGGTCTGTCTCCCAAGATCTGTGAGAGTGAGGGATTGTCCTTCAGTGTAAGTTGTAGATTTTTGACGATGCGTTGGAGAGGTTTTAGTTGGAGGCTGAAGGTGACAGCTAGTGGTGTTCTGTTACTTTCTTTGTTGGGCGTGTCCTTTAGTAGGTGACTTCTGGGTAATGCTACAGTAGTGATCACATTGGCATTGTTCAAAGTGGAATGAACTGTTGCTGATACAAAGAATAAAAGAAATATTTGATTTTTGGGGGTGCGGGGAAGCCCTACACATCTAGTTTGTGGACTCTTCCTAATCCCCTGATTCACGAAATCAAACTATGAAATCTCAAAAGCATAAAAGAAGGAGACAGGCTTTTTCCAACCATCACAAATGGAGCATTATCAAATGAACTGATACCAATTCACATATCCTTGACACTACACATCAGTCAGAAGCAAAAATAATCTGTCTGGGAAAAGCGGATGGAGATTAAGAAAAACATTGTGTCATTCTCACCAGTAAATTTTAAATGTAGTACGCTAGCAATATATCAGTGGTAATTCGGGGTGGGGGAAGGGGAGGAAATGTCATTAGCTATGAATAAATTGATGCCCAAAACTCCAACGCTTTTTTGAGGTTTGAAATATTAATTTAAACTGTTCTGTTTTGTGTGCCCACCTTGATTCCAGACAGAAGAGGAATTGTTAAAATACCTGAAGAAAGGTGATTGTCTCATGAGTTTAAACCTCACCAGAAATCTGTCAAGATTTCCAGCCCAGCTTTGCAGATCCAAGAAGTTCAGACAGTTTGGATATAAACTTCCTAACAGTTGGGATGCTTAGCCAAACTGAACCCCAGATTTAGAAACTTGAGAAGCAGTGAATCTCTAAGCTTTATTTCTATTTTGATCAGCCTGCCAATGTGCTCTGACTTCTTGAGAGGCTGGAGTTATCACTCACCAAATAAAACATGACTCCATGATGTTGTTAATGATTAAGTACTTGCCATCAACATAGCTCCCCACAATTACTAATTCCATCGTCCCCCTTTGGGTTCAGAATTAACCGATAACCAGTCAGTTTTTACTAAGAAAAGTCACTCATGAAAATCTGAGCCTTATTTGCACTGAATAATCCAGAGTTTCTAAAGCTTTGAATATGTAGGTTCCTTTCCAGGTGGCAGATGCTCTTATGTAACGCCTGGCATGCAATGCCTCCCCCTTTTCAACAAGAGCTACTCCCCTCCTTGTAAGGAGAAAAATCCCCCAAACATTCCCTGAAGCATATTTCAGTGAGATCTGGAGGAATGCAGCTTCCCTCCACATGTCCTCGAGGAGATTTGCCAGTCACAAAGTTGTCCTTGATCAAGGAGTTTGCAACCAACTCATAGGTGAAATTTACTGCTGTTGACTGTCCTATGACCACAAATCTTTAAGGGGCTGGGGCTGTTTTCTTTTCCTTCTTCCCTCCTCACATCTACTTCTGGGCACCCAAACAGAATAATAATCAGGATGAGCAAAGTAATCCTCCTTGATCCCTGTCTGACTGTAGTTTTGTAAAATAATAAACCTTCCTTTGTTTCCCAGGGCCTGATCCCTTTCCTACAACTTGATGGCTTGGAAGGATGAGCAGGCCCAAGGTATTCTCAATGGGAGTTTTGATATACTTAGCACACAGCAGAAAACGGACTCAACCTACTACCAGTTTTGAAGCATCTTCATGTGGCAAGACACTGTCCTTTCCTGCTCTCTCCTATGCACTGTAGCTCCTGTTACAAAAATAGGAGCTGCTGAGTGCTCAGCACTTGGAAAATTAGGCCATGTTTAGATGCTTAACTATGATTTAGGAGCCTACATTTTAGGCACTGATGTTTTGAAAATCTTGGTCTGTATTCAGGACAGAAGTCCTTGCCCTCAGCTAGTGAAAAGCCCTCACATCAGTTCCAGTCCAGCTTTTTGGACAAGGAGGCATCTGCCACGCAACTCAGTAAGACAGCCACTGGGCCATCTGTCCATACCTTACTCAGGCATTGCAGGTGAGACCTGTCACATCATTTAGTCAGAGCTGCTCCAAATGGCAGCTTGTTGGTTAAGCCCACTTTTTGTGACACACTGCTTGAGACATCGGCTGTATAATTGGTGCATTGATTTTATTCTTTAAGAAGTGACAAAGAGTTCTGTGGCACCTTAAAGACTAACTAAAGTATTAGAGCATAAGGTTTCGTGGGCTAATACCCACTTAATCGGATGCATGCAGTGGAAGAATCCAGGGGCAGGTACAAATAGGTAGGCAAGAGCCAGGTTAAAGATAACAGGGTGGATCCAATGAGGCTGAACCAGCTGTTATCTCTAATCAGGGAGGGTGAGGTATTCCTCTAGCAGCTGAATTGGAGGTGTGAACAGCGAAAGAAGAGAAACTGCTTTTGTAGTTAGTCTTTAAGGTGCCACAGGACTCTTTGTCACTTCTGCAATTCCAGACTAACACGGCTACCCCTCTGATTCTTTATTCTTTAAGATAAAATTGAGGTCTGGTTCTTCTGTGGCACTAGTGGAAATCAGGAGTTAACTCCACTGAAATCAATGAATAATGTAAACCTGGTGCAAGTGAGAGGAGAATCAATCCCTTTATATGTAGAAGGGAGAATTATACCCAGACAACTGTCTTAAAATTGAGGTCAAATGATTAGACCAAGAATGGGAAATAAAAATAAAAGTGAAGTCTATCTTTATTAACCATGACCTCAGTAGTCCACAGTTTGTTGGCTCATTGATTTCTAATGCTGATGTGGTTTAAACCTCTTACTAAGCTCTAAAGAATGTTCTTTCAACATGAGTCATTTGCTCTCTAAAACTAGATAGCTCCACGGTGCAGCATGGAATAAGCCTTCTAACATCTTGCCAATAGTCTGCTAAGATTGTTGATATTTATATAGAGAAACTTTAAAAGGCATGCTATCAAGATATTGTCATCATCTTGGAAGAGCTTTAGTAACCTCATGTATCAAATCCTTTTGGAAACTTGAAATTCATATTCCTGCACACTCCTCTTTTCCTAGTGCATACCAGTTTGTTATTGAAGAGTGGCTCAGGAATGCTGGATTTTTGCAAGGGAGAAAGTAGATGCAATTTTAGGTCTAACATCAGTGAACATCCCGTCACAGTTGAGAACAAGCGTTCCTGTATTTACCCGTCAGTGGTCCAGTAAGAGGCACCCACTCTCAGCCTTCAGGTCTCCAGCTACTGCCTTTCTTGGATGGACATCCATGTCTCACTCTCTTCTTACCCACATATTTTTTCAGGTTGCACAGTTACCTGCCTTCACTGTGTTTTATTTTCAGTGGAGACAAGCTGCCCAAGCACACCTGCTTGCTTTCTCTTCAGAGACTGGTAACACATTGATTATCAACAGTTACAAGCTACCACACCATTTTCTTTAATGCAAGCCTATTTTATTCTTAAGTTAAAAGCACTACAGAGAAAGTGTATGTAAAACAATAAAAGATTCTACATGCAAACCAATAAGCTTACCAGACGTCACCCCAGCTCTAACACAAGCTCTGGGAGGAGCAGTCCTTCAACACTCTAACGACGGGCTTTCTTTTGAAATCACAAGTTCAATACAGCTTCAGCTCAGAACAAGCACACAGACCTATGTGACTTCAGCAGGCCAAGTGCCTCCAGTCTTTCTCAAAGGACTGGTGCCCTCTATGGACCAGGGGTCTGTCCATTTGCGGGATCTGGAAGAAGGCCCTGAGCCTGTTTAAAACCATTTATCCAGAAGTTCACACAGAGCTTGGCATCGATCACCATCCCAGGTACCAACCAAGAGATCTAAAATGCTCTTCTGGCTTGTCCAAGTCAGCTCCAGCTAAACCTCACCAGCACCATGAGTCTCTGGGATCTGACTCACCTCATCCAGCTCCAGTAATGCACCTTCACTCTTCAGCAATCACAACTTCAGTCCCAATGCCATCAAAGTACTGTCAGTTTTTGAATCTTCAGTACCACACAGTGATAGAGAACTTCCGTCAGCAGAGTCGTTTGCTTCTGTACCGGTATGCTCAGTACCATCTTGGTGGTACCATCTGCATCAGCATTGCCATCTTTATCAAGAATTTCACTACTCCAGCTGCATTTACATCACCTGCTAGGGTGACCAGATGTTCTGATTTTATAGGGACAGTCCTGATTTTGAGGTCTTTTTCTTATATAGGCTCCTTTTACCCTCCACCCATGGTCTCATTTTTTCACTTTTGCTGTCTGGTCACCCTATCATCTGCTGACCTGGTGATTACCCCAGAACCAGAGTCTGGATATTTCACTGTTAGCAATGATATTTAGATCTCTCTCAGTACCAGTATTGAAGGTACTGATTATGAAAATATTCCTGAGTCTATCCATTGCAATGAATGCTGTTACACTGGCATAAAACTGGAGTGGCATAAAACACCCAGCGAGGAACCAGGCTTTTGATTTAGATGTAGGAGATTTTCAGCTTTTCAAACAGCCAAATATTTTTTGTTAATGTCTGTTAAATGAAATTAGTTCCTGGATGAACAATTGTATGACAAGTTTTTCCCTAGAGCAAATCTTTACTGCCAAACTACAAACCTCTAAAATTAGAGTTTAAAATGGAAATGGTGACAAACCGTAACAGTAGCAGTTCCTAGTATATGCTGCCATAGTAATAGGTATAATAAAATAATGCTGTCACATTGCATTGAATTTTTGGCCTCTCTTTCATCTTGTAAGACATATTTACTCCTGACTATTGATGTTGAGAAAGTTTACAACCAGAATCAACCATCTCCAGACTCTGCTAAAGAAAATTAATATCTTTTTCAGTCAAAATCACAAATAAAACAAATGATACTGATTTTTAAAATAACATTAGCAGCAAAGCAAAAACCCTACAGTAATGAGTGGAGAAAAAGAGACCAACTCTATACCATTGTCTAATTCTCAATGATGAAATATTTCATTCAACCAATTAATCAATTTCTGGTAGTGCATACAATTTGCTAGGCACTTTCCTTACAAGGAATAAGGCATAATCCCTGCACCAAGGAGTTACTGCACTGATAGCAGATAGTGTCTTGATGCATAAAAGTGACCCCGTAATGTGAGAGCAGGTTTAAGAAAGACCAATTGTGGAACTAAAAACATTTTTATTCCTCCAAAATGATGTAGGTGCTGTAAAATGTCCTTAAGGTAGGAATATGCATCTTTTCCCAAGCGTATTTCCAATAACCTATTAACTGTAGTTACTGAAATCTGCCACTTATCTGTGGCAGCATTACAGATAATACATTAAACACCATAGGATGGTCTTACACCTTTGGGGACTTAAATACATTTCAGGACATTCAGTTTTCAGACTAACTAGACCTGAAGCTAAAAACTGATATGTCTCATCTTTAGGATAAAGATCTCAACTCTCAGATCAAATTATCAGTGTAAAGAGGATAATCTAGTGCTAGATTAATGTCACAAAGAAAATCACATTTAGCTTTAACCAGCCAAAGCACTGCAAGCTGCTCAAATAGGTGCCCACAGTATTCTCTGCTCTCTCTGAGAGCTCTTAAAATAGAGACAGGTGTTTTTATTCTGCATATACTGTGAGGACTCTTTTGTTTACCTGTTCTACTTAGTACGCCATAGAAAACCTTCACCTTTTGTCCTCACCTCAGGCGCAAAGTCCCAGTGCATTCACTCTCATGATCCAGTCTGATGCAGCTGCAGAGATGAATCAATAATCTAATTTGAAAAACTTGCTGAAGGCAGGGAATCTCCTAATATTGGATGTGCTATCAGAGTGCAATCTGCCACCCTGGATGCAACCTGACCTCCATCCTGCAAGGATAAGTCACTTGAGCAAGTATGATGGATTTAATAGCAAAATGAAACGACTGAGGAGTCTGTTACAAGAACTGTAGAAGGTTACTGGAGGCTATTACGGGGCAGTACTTCGGTTTTTCAGTGGAGCATTTTTTCTGCAGCTGTTTAAATAACTGTCTGCCCCAATTTATAGGTTATGATGTACAATGTCTGTATACTGAATAAGTCCCCACATTGAAACTGAAAGCAACAAAGCATCCAGTTCCATTACTTGCCTTTCTTGGAATGTGCTCATTGTATACAAATGGCAGCTACAGCCACAGTGTCTCTGAGTTCAGAATAACTTCTTTGATCATTGTCGATAAAATTTCCACTCTGTGTTCATCTGGGTGTTTGAGACACATTGAGTCTGGACAGTCCAGTCTTGAGTGTGTACTGTGTTCCTTCGTGGGAAAGTGGATTGCCATGCAAAATCCAAATATAGAATGGCTGCCTTGCTTCACAAGTGGCTTACTTTTGGAAAGTGAAACCAAATTCTCACTGACTACCAGTCTGCGTGTGGGTCATTTTCTCTGGAGGGAATACAGTAGTTTTCCAGGACTGGTATATGATGATTTGGGGGCAACACATTATTTTCATGATTGTTTATCAAGTAACCATATTTCAAGCTTCCTTGTCACTATCTTCGTGAAGGATTTTGCAGGGCCATTCTGTCTCCTGTGGCTATAACTGAGTGTTCATTGGTCTTGGTGTCAGTGGGGTGCTGCCACTAGGGCAACCGAAATGCTCAAAAATGATGGAATACAATGAGAATAAAACAAGCATTCTGTCAACCCAGTTCCATAAGATAACCTGTACCACTATAATGGCATCACAACCATTCATTTCATAGAATTGCTTTTCCAGACAAGGGATTCATGCCTAAGCAGCTTCAAACTATGTAGGGGAAATTCCAATAACTGACAGCACCAGGATTTCAAGGAGGGATCCTGCATGTTCTTGAAGAGCCCAGCAGCTGCTGCAGTGAGGCTGAAGAAGCACTTCCAAAAATGCCCCCAAAAGAAATGACCCTGGGCAACTAAGGTGAGTTACGGCGTTCCAGGTACTGTGTTAGTATTGACCCTTTGCAGCTTGGAAGCATATATGGTATGGTCTGTGTAAGGGCTGCCCCAGATTAATAAGCACCCACATTTAGAGCCCAGACTCCACTAGGACATTTTTAAAACTCCCTTTGTTTAATTGCTGAAGCTATGTAGGAGGAGAACGTCAAAGGGACAAAGGGCGGTTAAAAGTCAATGGGAATTTGTGCCTTTGAAAATCTCCCCCATAGACAGGGTGACCAGACATGCCAATATTATTGGGACCATCTCGCTATCAAAGGCTTTGTCTCAGGCAACTATACATCCTTCCACACATACACCCCCACCATGAAAAAAGGGTCCTGATTTTTCACACTCGTTATCTGGTCACCCTACCCATAAAGTACACTAGTTCTGTAGATCTGGGGCCAGGTTCTCAGCTGATGTAAATTGATGTCACTCCATTGAAATCATAAATTGATGACAAGAACAGATAGCCTTATAACTATAGTTATATGCGGTCAGGATGCATTGTAATTTGACTGTTTTCTGAGAGAAATATATTCAGTCCACACTTTGGCTGTCCATGGTGCTCTCCTGTCTATTTGCTGAGCTAGTGGTGTGTCTGCTCACAAGCTGGTGGAACTATTTTCTTGGGTCATAGGTGCAAGGCACAAAAGGATTTAGAGAGGCTACCTGGATTAAACTAAAAGCTGAATGCTTTAGAAGAAAGTGTTTTAATAAGCCATACTCCTTTTGCAGCTGCCCTCAAGTTAAGGTAATGAAGAAAAGTAATTCAATTAAACCAAAGCCATGTCGAGAAAAATTATATTGCACATATTGGGCTTGTTTTTGGCTCAGTTGGCTTGTGAGTTGCATGTGGGCTAGTTTTTGGCTTGTAGCTTGTTGCTTCCTTTTTTTTGATTGGCTCCTGGCAAGTGGGGGGACGCAGGGGCAAGGGACAAGTAGGGGCAGAGCGGGGAGAGAGTCAGGGGTACACAGCGGGCCCACTACAGTCCCAGACTGGGATCCAGTCACACAGAGTGTTGGGTATTTAGCAATTGGCTTGTTTTGGTCTTAATTTGAAATGGGATTAGCTTGATTTTTGGCTTATTGTGAAAGTCGGGGTGCTTATTTACCACATGAAATATGGCAACTATGGTGATATGTTCTCTTCATTCTTTCTCAAAAAGGATAGTTCGATGTATTTTATCCCAGTTGGTCATTCCACATAGCCTACAGTCAGGGGTGAAAGTGATTTAAGGACAGCCGGAGTCTTGAGCCAGGTGGGGACCTCGGAAGGATGAGACCTCGAGTGGAAAGTGTGGGACTGGGGCTGCCTGGTCTGCACCACCTGGGGCTCCGGCAGTGATTTAAAGGGCTGGAACCCCATCACCTCCAGAGCCCCGGGGCTCCTATCTGCTGCTGCTACCTCAAGGCTCTGGTGCTGATTTAAAGGGCCTGGGGCTGCCCCGTTTTGCCTTCCTTCCCCCATCCGTGGTTCTGCTGGTACGGTCGGCTGTGTATCGGTGCTTACTAAACTAGCTTACTTTCACCTCTGCCTCTAGTCCCACAAGGAGTGAGCTGCACTACTCCAATAGGGATGTGATACATTCAGAGATCATTGTGGTTAGGTCCATGGGCAAGAAGAAAAGGGGCATGATTTCCATACCTATAACATTAAGGCAAACAAAGGTGATTTTTTTTCCAGTTTCCTAGAATTTGATTTTAAAAATGCAACCTCAGTTATAAAACACTTTATTTTAATTTGACTTACTTACATTGGTTATCCTTGTGTCCCAGACAGATAGTTCAACTAGAATAAATGCAAGTCCTTAAGTCATTGTTTATCAGGTCAGTGGAATTTAGACAAGAATTTGAGTTGGTGTAAAATACTAAAAATGTAAACCTTTAAGTTTATTTGCCTTTCATGTATATCCAAACAATGCAACCTTTTGCTTCCTTTCTATTGCAGCCAGCTAACAATAAAGTCAGTTTCATCTGAGACTAGTCAAAAAGAAAGATTTTGGATTTTTCTTTTAAATCTATTAAACATAAAAATAAACTATATCATTACAATGTATGATTCATGCAGATACTTAGAATTGAATTACAGGGAATCTCTATTGGTAGAATATAAGAGAAACAGTCAAGGTATTTTTTTTTCTGTTTCTTACTTATTTCATGTTGCGTGAGACAACATTTCCCATTTGTAATGTGTAAAATGTTCAGCTATTCAAGTTTTCTGCACGACTGACTGAGTTCTCCTTAATTTTACTATAAATATTGAATCTCATGATTTACAGTATTGCAGAATCCCTGAGTAGAACAACTCTCTTGTATGGAATTTCTCACCTATTACTCTGTTGAAAATAGTTTGAGATCTTTTTTTCAGTGGTCTGGTATTTTTGAATAATCCAATAATCAGGATAATTGTGCTTTGTTCTCATCTCCCTCTTTCTGGCCCATTTCCCTCCAAATGAGTGAGCTTCCTGTCTCAGAATCCATTGTTCCATCCCAGCTCTTCCTATCATTTCCTGAACAAATATCCTATCTCTTCCCCTAGCACTATAACCCCGGTTTCCTAGAATTTGATTTTTAAAATGCAACCTCAGTTATAAAACACTTTATTTTAATTTGACTTATTTACATTGATTATCCTTGTGTCCCAGACAGATAGTTCAACTAGAATAAATGCAAGTCCTTAAGTCATTGTTCGTTATCAGGTCAGTGGTATTTAGACAAGACCTTGCTATAACCCCAGCAAGCATGGAAAATCTTTCCCATTCCCAGTGAGCAAATGGCCTCATTCTATCAGAATGAGGGCAGGAAATATGGTTTTCTTGCCATGATGGAGGTGGGACTAGTCAGGATTTGCTCCAGGTAAAAGGTCTAAGCAGGCTTTGCCTTGTGCAAGCCTGAATCCTAGTCCCTTCTACCGTAGTACCCCTAAGAGCTTGTCTACATTGGCACTTTACAGCGCTGCAACTTTCTCTCTCAGGGGTGTGAAAAACACCCCCCTGAGCACATCAAGTTTCAGCACTGTAAAGCAGCAGTATAGACAGTGCACCAGTGCTGGGAACTACACCCCTCGTGGAGGTGGGTTTTTTAGAGTGCTGGGAGAGCTTTCTCCCAGTGCTGTGCCATGACTACACAAGCCATGTTAAAGCGCTTTAGCATTGCCAGTGTAGACTATCCG
The DNA here is from genome assembly GCA_007922305.1 of Dermatemys mawii. Taxonomy (NCBI): domain Eukaryota; kingdom Metazoa; phylum Chordata; order Testudines; family Dermatemydidae; genus Dermatemys; species Dermatemys mawii. The sequence continues at coordinate 9,338,012 of ML677386.1, read as the reverse complement.
TTAGTGGCTCCCTCAAACACTAGGAAACTGGACAGATCCAAGGGGTTCTAATGGAAGTGAAATAATGGGTTTATGCTCTAGATGTATGTGGGGAATTAATAAGCCTGTTTCCCCTTTCATAGATCAGAAACTTGAAGGCGTTTTAAGAGCAACAGTGGAATTTCTCCATTGTGGGGCCTGATTCTGCTGTTACTGACAGCAGAGTTATTCCATTATTGTCAGTGGGTTTACTCCAGATTTACATGGGTGTACAAGGAGAATCAGATCCCTAATAACCAGATTATTGAAAGAATCCCACAGACTGTAAATCCTTGGGAAATATTTTTCACATCGAGCTGCCAGCCGTGACACACATTTGACATTTTCGGAGATAATGGCTCTAAATGAGCATCAGTCAAAATATCGTCCTGTTAAATGAGTGATTTGGCAGGCACAAAAATCTTCAATGATTTAGTGCTGAGCTCAGAAAAAGAGTAACCACTATTGGCTGTAGATGAAGATCAAGGCGAGGGGGACAGGATGACGCAATAGGACTTAATGCCTTTCATGTATCTAGGTCACTGGTCCAAACGTGCCCCAGGTTGTTAGTGATTCAGAAAGGTGACCATAGGAGAGCAGTTTGGTGTCTTATGGGAAATAAATATACAGTATGGTCTCAATTCAGTCTCTGATAGACAAATCTTAATACTACGAAACCATTACAACTGACACTTATTGGCACTCTTGGCACTCTCAGCAGAGGCGCCAAAGGCTAATGAGAGGCTGGTGACTTAGCCCAGAAGTGTTTCCTTCAGGTCAGGGGTGAAGCATATGGATGGGACAGTGTGGAGAAGCTCGCATCACACTTGCTTATGCTCTGCCCAGGCTGCATGGATAGAGGATTCCATTGTCCAGCACTGGCAACATTCAGAAGCACCAACTTTGTTTAACACATTAAAAACCAAAAGCAAATGCTACTGATATAGCTACAAATCTAGAGCAACATGAAACTCAGATCAGAAGGTTCTCATGAGATGTTTGTGGATATGTCTCATTGGGTGCACACGTGTGGACATACACATCATACCTCTTGAGACAAATTGACTGGACAGTTTCTCTTAAGGACTCAGCTGGATGACTGAGCTTATGAGAGCCTCTCCTCATGTTCATGCGGATGCAGATTGCCGGAGCTATACACTAGCAATTCACTGCTCACGTACTGACTCCCAGCCTCCATGGGTTAGTTAAGTTATCAGCTGGATGAAAAGACTTGGTCTCGTGACATCATGCCTGAGCTCTTTTGGGAACTACATCAAGTCCTCGAGGTAGTTTTCAGACAGGCATCAGCACCAGCCAAGAGGCTGTTACATGATTTCTGCTACTTTGCACATTTCTATTTCCACATATGAGCTTCTGACATATCTGATCCATAGAACCTGTGGCCTTTATAAATATCTGCTGATAGAAATTCAAGATGCTGGTCGTCTTGTTGAATTCTTCAAAATATGATGTCAGAGCAAAAGAACAAATATTCCATATTGCTCTCAGATGAACAGCTCAGATGTCCAGAAGATCAGGAATGGAAGCAGAAATAGGGCAAGGATATTCTTGTACTTCTCATCAGCTCCAGTCAGAAAATACTGGGAATCTTGCAAGAAAGTCTATTCTCAGAAAACTTCCCATACAGATCCCAGTCCAAAGAGATGGATATGTTTGGATGGGCTTTGCTGATCAAACTTTAGAATCTTAGGGATCTCGCCATTTCTTAAAATGGATCAGGAATGAATCGTAAATGATCTGGAAAAAGGGGAAAACAGCGAAATGGCAAAATTTGCAGATGATACAAAGCTACTCAAGAAAGTTAAGTCCCAGGCAGACTGCGAAGAGCTACAAAAGGATCTCTCAAAACTGGGTGACTGGGCAACAAAATGGCAAATGAAATTCAATGTTGATAAATGCAAAGTAATGCACACTGGAAAATATAATCCCAACTATACATATAAAATGATGAGGTATAAATTAGCTGTTCCCACTCAAAAAAGAGATCTTGGAGTCATTGTGGATAGTCCTCTGAAAACATCCACTAAATGTGCATTGGCAATCAAAAAAGCAAATAGAATGTTGGGAATTATTAGGAAAGGGATAGATAAAACAGAAAATACCTTGCCTCTATATAAATCCATGATACACCAACATCTTAAATACTGCATGCAGATGAGGTGCCCCATCTCAAACAAGATGTATTGGAACTGGAAAAGATTCAGAAAAGGGTAGCAAAAATGATTAGTGTATAGTACGGCTGCTGTATAAGGAGAGATTAATTAGACTGGGACTTTTCAGCTTGGAAAAGAGATGACTAAAGGGGAATATGATAGAAGTCTATAAAATCATGACTGGTGTGGAGAAAGTAAATAAAGAAGTGATATTTACTCCTTCTCATAACACAAGAACTAAGGGTCAGCAAATGAAATTAATAAGCAGCAGGTTTGAAACAAACAAAAGGAAGTATATTTTCATACAATGCATAGTCAACCTGTGGAACTCCTTGCCAGAGGATGTTGTGAAGGCCAAGATTATAACATGGTTCAAAAAAGAACTAGACAAATTCATGGAGAATAAGTCCATCATCGGCTATTAGCCAGGATGGGCAAGGATGGTGTCCCTAGCCTCTGTTTGCCAGAAGCTGGGAATGGGAGACAGGAGATGGATGACATGATGATTGCCTGTTCTGTTCATTCCCTCTGGGGAACCTGGCATTGGCCACTGCTGGAAGACAGGATACTGGGATAGATGGACCTTTGGTCTGACCCAGTATGGCTGTTTTTATGTTCTTAAAAACAAGACAAAATAAAAACCACCACCACACCTTTTTCTAGTTTTGCATCCACTGCATGAGGAAGTTTCTGCAACCCAGAAAAGCCAGTCCTTTCACATGGACCCTTAACTACTGATTTTTCGGTCTTTGATATTTTAGGCACTGATAATCATAAAACGCATAATCGGATTTCACAGCTTCTAGTATTGGGAGATTTTCCTCAAGAGTCTCCATAAAGCTGTTTCTATTAATTTAATAGTATCTAGGTTAAAGAGAATTTTAAAACAGAACTGTTATCATGGGCTAATTCTAGTGTTAGATAAATGAATCTGTATTGAATTCCTCTCCAAATACAAATTACATGGTGCCTTGAAACAAACAAACAAAAATCAGCACACACAACTTTTTTGATAAGCATAAGCTTTCGTGAGCTAATATCCACGGGTATTACCTACTAATAGGTTACCTACTAATCCTACTAATCGTTGGATGCATCTGACGAAGTGGGTATTAGCCCACGAAAGCTTATGCTCTAATACTTTAGTTAGTCTTTAAGGTGCCACAGGACTCTTTGTCACTTCTGCAATTCCAGACTAACACGGCTACCCCTCTGATTCTAGTTTTAACTGGTGAAGCTCCATTACTTCCATTAAAATTAAGTGCAATCTCTAATTCCTATTGGGAAACAGATTAAATTTAGATTCCCCTAAATAAAATGATCTGAATTCAGTTTGCACATCACTCCACTCCTTGAATATTAGGACTGAGTGAACACCCTAGACTACAATAAGAAACAACTTGAACCACAGTATGTATTTCATAGCTAGTCTGAACCTTATTGTGGGCTATTACAAAACTTTTTAAGCAAGGGTAAATGGGGAAGGATCAAGGGGTGTAATGATTATAGGTTCTGTCATAAGCTAGCTGTATACATGGGAGTGATGGGGCTCCTCCCACCCTCTGTGCAGGTTACCTGATTCATTCCCTCTGTGGAGGGACAGCAGCGGTGGGCAAACATCTCCTCCCCCTCTCCACAGGTGGGTGGCAAATTGGAAGGTGGTGGTGAGGATGAGTGGTGCAGTATGAGAATAGGAAAGGACTGAACACTATTAGCAAGGAGGAAGCATGGACAGAACATTGTGCCTTCCTCAGGCTGATTTACAAGTCCTATAAAAATTAACCTAAAGCTCAGACCAAACAGTCAGCAATGACATTCTCATATGCAAACTAGGGAAATGTGATGCAGATTAAATTGGTTGAAAGACTATATGCAAAGAGTAGTTCTCAGTGGTTTGCTGTTAAATAGGGAGGCCACATCTTGTAGTGTTCCATGGGGCTCAGTCCTGTGGTCAATATTTTCATTAATGACTTGGATAAAGGTGTGGAAAACACGTTTATAAAATGTGTGGATGACACCAAACTGGGAGGAGTTTCAAGCACTTAGGAAGATAGCTGTAGAATTCAAAACAACCTTGACAAGTTGGAGAAATGATCTGAATTCAGCAAGATGAAATTCAATAAAGGTAAGTGCAAAATACTTCACCTAGAAAGGAAAAATCTAATGCACTACTACAAAACGGGGAATAATTGGCTAGGTGGTAGGACTGCTGAAAAGGAGCTGGGGGTTCTAGTGATCACAATAAGTCAACAATGGGATGCAGTGGTGAAAAAAAGGCTAATAGCATTCTGGACTGTATTAATAGGTGTACTGTATGTAAGACACAGGAGGTAATTGACCCACCGTATTTGGTACTAGTGAGACTTCAGTTGAAGTACTGTGTCCAGCTCTGGGTGCCACAGATGAGGAAGCTATGGACAAATTGAAGAGAGCCCTGAGGAGACCAACAAAAATGATAAATGGTTTAGAAAACCTGACCAATGTGGAAAGGTTAAAAAAAAGGGCATATTTACTTTTAAGAAAAAAATACTGCAGTAGGAAACCTGATAAGTCTTCAGAAATGTTAAGGGCTGATATAAAGAGGACTGTGATTAATCATTGTGCATGTCCACTGAAGGTAGGCCATGAAGTAATGGTCTTAATCTGCATCAAGGGAGATTTGGGTAAAATATTAGGAAAAACTTTCTAAGTATAAGGGTAGTTAAGCCCTGGAACAGGCTTCCAAGGAAGGTTGTGGAATCTTCATCGTTGGAGTATTTTAAGAACCGTTTGGACAAACATCTGTCAGGGATGCTCTAGCTTTACATGGTCCTGCCTCAGCTCAGGAGGCTGCACTTGATAACTTCTCATGGTCCCTTCTATCCCTACATTTCTATGAACCCACAAATGCAATCCAATCCCAAAATGAAGACTGGCTGATTCAATTATTTCAAAAATAAAATTACTGGATATTTGGGTGTCTTATAAATCAGTAAGCGCACGAGTGATCTGAGACTGCTCCCCTTGAAGTTAGTTGGGAGACTGTCAGACATAAATGGGAACAGTACTGGGTTTCGTTCTTTTGGCCCTCTCTGGTAAATATGTCAAAAAATCGTGACTACTGGCCAACAAGAAATAAGAAAACATTGGGGATTTTTTGTTGACTAATCTGTGGTCATTTTACCTGGGCATGTTCAGTTGGTTGCCATGTGTATTTGGGTTGTCTGAGGTTTGAATTATAATCATATAATCATCATTGCTAACTATTTTATTAACTCCTTCATGTCCCCTTGAACATTCTGCGCATGACCAACTAACTATCTCTGGCATTGACAGTTTCCTTATGAATTAAGGGTGCCACACCAAAGAAGCATAGTCCTAAACTATGTAAGACAGTTGAGACTGAATCAGTGTCCCTGTTCCACAGGCAAAGAAGATGCCCCACTTGCAAGCCCTGCTCCCAAGATTTTTGAAGGTAAAACATCATCAAACATCCACACTTTTGTGTTTTTCATAAACACTAAGAAACAACAGGGCTAATGGCTCAGGTCGTTGGTATAACGGCCATGGAGACTTTTGCCTCTGTTCCTGGTTCACATCTGCTTTAGAACAATGTGAACTGAACACTGCTACTCTGACACGACTATGATACTGATTTCAGGCTGCTGTAAATCAGGAGTAAAATATTAACTTATTAGAGTTATACGAATGTAGAACTGCTGTCCCTAGGACTAGTCCCACCCTCTGTCTATTAATCTCTTCAGAAACATGAAGGTAGTAACTATCTAATGTCTTATCATTCTTGTATTGAAATCCACAAATTTATCAGTGAATGCTGGGTTTTATATCCATTAACCCCCTAGAATTTACCATTTGTATGTCAGTGTTGCTTTATACCGACAGTAGGAAGTCAGATGCAGTATCATAGGGATCAGTGCAGTCTGTAACTCTATCCCTGACAGTAGATAACTCCGTCATCAGTTCAATCCCTGTGCTCAGCAAGAAATAAGTCTTATGTTTGAATTGGAAAAGTCAAACTTTTAAGTGGACGAGTTGCAATGAAGTCTCAGTCCACCTTTTAGTGGACAACTGTTCACATCACAACTGGCACTAGTTGGCTTTATTCTATCTATCTTCCTTTTTTCATATGGCTCCCTTTGCTATATTTTCTAAGCCCCCATTTGCAGTCTCAATGGGAATGTCCTGAAGGAGGAGACTGAACTGAACATGAGAGGCAGTCCCCTATATGTCAGAGTTGAGGCCCTTAAGGAGGGAATTTTATGTTGCCTTTGTCAATGCTGGACCTATTCTGTGGATAACAACATGCCATTCTCTAGGTCTGTCAATCTGATCTCATCTCTGTTTTCATTTAAAATAAACACACAGGAACAAAGAAACTGCTTATTAATATTTTAGCCTTAAAAATACACCAGTACTTCAGCTTTAGATATGTGCACTGGTGATGTTGGCTCTGCCTGCTAAGGTGACATTGTGTCCCCCTTCTATAATCTCTCTCATACGTTTTTGGACTATGTACCAACTCACGCAATGTTATTTTTTCACTGTTAAGTAACTACAGGAGAATAGTTAAAAGGAATGTTGCCAAAAGTACAGATGGAGACTGCCAGTCCAGTGGAGGTACATGCCAGGTATTGCTGATCACTTCCCTTCATTAGCTTCATTCTAAAGTATGAAAACTGACCAGAGAAAAGATTATATGGGAAAGAAAATGTAAGTAACCCAGCAGGAAATCAAGACAACATGTTGGGAAGAAACCACATTTGATTTTGAATGAAAAGGCTTCCCCATTGTATGCGGGCACAGTGCGATCAAAACTGTTTGATGGAGTATGTATTCTTACTGGTTTGCCGTAAGGGTGCCACTGTGAGGATAATCCCTAACCTGAGGAACTGTTCAGTCAACACGTGCTTTAGCCAGTGAGGGGGAATTGCTAGTGGGTGGGACACATCCAAGGTGAGGCTGAGTTTGGAATTGAATCTATAATTCCCAACTCTAAGGCCTGGTCATGCTACAAAGTTAAGTTGACGTAACTCAGCTTTGTTTCCAGCTATCTTAAGTATCCTGTTACAGTAATGCAGTAAAGTTGTCTCCCTGAATGGTGGCGAGCCATGGTCAACGTAGTGAGGTCAATGCAGTGTGAGTGTAGACGCTGCATGACCTGTGTTGACCCTAAGGAGCTGCCACATAATACCTCATTGCCTGCGATAGTGACAGCTCTTGTCACAATTGTGACCTTCACTGCCCTAGGGACATGGAAACCAGAAGTCACTCCCCTGCCCTTTGAAATCCCCTGCATGTTTTTGAAATGCCTTTTCCTGATTGTCCATCTTGGCCAGCACACCCAGTAGCTCACCCTTGGTGTGTGCAACTGGCCAACTGATCATGCCGCCTCCAGGCACTAGTTGTGCTCCTGTCTGGGTTAGACAGGGGTTATTGGAGCTTCTGGGCCTGTGCTGAGGAGAGTGTGTGCAAGCACAGCTACGGAGCAGTCGTGGAAACATGGACAGATTGCACAGGCAAAGAAACTTCATCAAGGATACACAAGGCCAGGGAAGGCAATAATAGACCTAGTTCTGGCCTGCAGACCTTCTTTCCTTTACAATGAACTGCAGAGGGGATGCACAGGGGAGAGGCAGTAGGCGTCAAGCACTTCCCCAGAAGTGGCTTGGACAGGGAGCAAAAGGGGTGGGACCAGAGCCACTTCTCATGCCGATAGACAGCTGGGATGCTGCTCTGTGCAGTGCAGCAGCTGCCTGCGAGAGAGCCTGGCTCTGCATCCTTACCGCTATCACACCATGCTAGGGGACAGCAAGGCAACCCACAGCATCAGATACCCCAACCATCCTGCTCACAGATCAGTGTATGTGAGCCACCTTGGCTACATTTGTGCTTCAACGGACATAAATGTTTGCCGCCTTTCTTAGTTTAAAATTTTCACTTGGTCAATTTATGTTAAAAGTTTGTGTAGCATTGTTCGGGTTGCACATTGATTTTCTGCACTGTTTTTCCCCACTCAAAGTTCTGTTTTTGGGGAATCAAATTACTTTTAGTAGTTCATAACAAATATTGCAGAATGCATAGCAGTAGTCAAAGCTTTTTTTGCACGAGTATTACACTATTGACTTGTATTTAACTTGTAATCTGCTAGAACCCCCAGATCCCTTTCCATAGTACTCCATCCTAGGCAGTCATTTCCTGTTTTGTATGTGTGCAATTAATTGTTCCTTCCTAAGTGGAGTACTTTGCATTGACACAGGCAGTCCTGCTGAGTATGTGCAGCAGTGACGCAAGCAGTCAAGTATGCAGGCACCCAAGCGACATACAAACTTTGACAACTGTCTGGTGACGTAACTTGCATTGACCACAGGTTATAGTGCTGACATGGCCTTATTCTAGTGCTCTATCCAACAGACCACCCCTCCTTCTCCACAATTGATCACAAGGAGATGGAAGAACTGTTACTCTGAAACTTCCCCCATCTGAAGATCCTCCTACCCTGAGATGATCCTCCACTAACCAGTTACTCTGGTTTTATGTCTGCTTTGAGCATCAATGTGGTATAAAGCCACCGCAGTGCAGAGAGGAATATGGTCTCTCATATGTTACCATTTTGATTTTACATGCAGGAGATTGTGTAGTAGGATTCCTGGATTCTGGTCCCATTGCTGCCACTGTCTAGCTGTGTGACACTTTAGAGTTTTAGTCAGATAGCTGGTAAATGAATACCCATCCCAAAAAGATGGTTGTTCAGTATATCTAAATCATTCAGAAAACAGGAGGAGGTTGGAGTGTAATAGAAATGTAAAAGTGAGAAATGCTCCTTTTTGCAGCTGCACACTCCTTGCTTCATCGCTCTGGGCTTAGTTATGTTTCTGAGCACCATGGTACCCAGAAACAAGGGAGCACGGTGAGGAGTAATGACACTGCTGCACCTGTCATTATATACACTACACTTACTTCTGCACGCTTTCCCTCCGGTGAACTTCCCAAGCCCAACACCCATTCTGAGTGCTCCTGGGGGGAACTGGCTATCCATTTTGTATTGCAAAAAGCTTTCTAAATCTGCTTTTTCTTTGTCATTTCCACCAAGGTGAACACATCAACGCCAAACCAAGTCACAGCTGCTTACATCACTTGTGCTGACAGGCTGGAATAAGTCTATGTGAGGCATCTGTCTATGCGTTTAATATTGCTGAGCACCACTCGCGTGACACAGCATCCCAAGTGTTTAAAAGCTGGGGTTTGTTTTAGAAGAATTGAATTGTTAAAACCAGAAGGTTTTATTTTAATAAGAGGAGCCTGCAGAGAGAGATGGAGAAGACCTTTTCTAACATGTCAGCCTCCATCATTAACAGTTCTGGGAGTGTTGCATGCCACTCCATCAGCACAAAGCGACCCTAACACACACTGGAAGGTGTAAGAGAGTAAGTACCTCTTACCTATCTTTCCCTATGGCTGGCAAAGATGCATAATTAGGATGGCCCTTCTCCTCTGCATCAATGGCTGCTGGTGCTGTCTTGCGGGACTGTGAGTGGCCAATGTAGATGTAGTTTAAGGTTTCTGGTTGTTCTGGATTATGCCAAAGAACAGCCTGGTAATGGAATATCTCAGGATTGTGGGAGCACAAAGGGCACTTTTACATCCACTACTCATGTGGTATACCAGGTGCTCTTTGGATACGGCCAAGGCTCAGACCTGTTATATGCACCCAACTTGTCAAAGACCTTTCCATAAGAGGGATTGCATAACTCACCAGCCCTGTCCATTCACCTCCTGTCCTGTCCTTAACTTTCCCTTTTTTCCAAATGGTTTCTCTTAGCTGGTGTTTAAACTTTTAGGACATTTACCTGTTGTATTAGAAAGGAATCTATAACCATCCAGCCCCTCAGGATGATGTGGAAGGGATATGAAAGGTAAGATATGGGGCTGGTAGCCCAATATGAAAGCAGATCATCCAGTGCAATCGATACAGAGGGATAGTTACACTTGCCCTATTTGCTGGTGCAGTGAGTAAGGTGCATGGGGGGTCCTTGTCTCCAAACCACCCAGGGTATAATGACAGGAAGGGAAGCGTTGCTGTATACAGAGGAGGACCACTCATTGAGGAGTGACGTGGCAAGGAATAAAGTCATGGTCACCATTTGGAAAGACAGATGGCATGTCCCACCCTGTGGTTTGCACACTGCAGTAGCCCAACCAGGCAGAAAACTTAAAGCGGCCAAAGTGAGCTTTAAAGCTAGCACCCCGGTACCCAGAAACAAGGGAGCAGAGTGAGGAAGTGTTGTCCATGCACCTCAGCTTGCCTTGAGCTTGCATACAGTGTGTCAGATCCTTGCTGTTCCCTCCTCCACTTTCTGAACAACCCCTTTCCCAGCATCCTCCCCACTCACCTGTGTGTTGCACATGTCAGGAGCTTCTTCATGCTTTACTCAGTGTCTTCCTGCTGACTAACAGTTATTGACCTATGCTTACCATTCTCCCCACCCTATCAGCCAAGCCAATCAGCTTTACTATTACTGAGCTAATAGGCTTAGTAGCAGTGATAGTTTTATTAGTCCATGTCTCTCCAAGAATCCTACTCACAAAGGTATTCAGAAGATTTGTGCCCTGACTTCAGTTTCTCATGTCTGCCCCTCACAGCCTTTAGCATTTCCCTCTCTCAGACCTTCAGTTTCTTCTTACTGCTGCCATGTTTCCCAGAATTCCCTTAAAAGCTTATTAGTCTGAATTTTCTCTTTTTTCTCCTCCTCACTAGACTTCTTGATGATTCTCTTCTCCCTTGTGTGCTGATATGACAGCAGGGCTAACTTCAGTCATTGGGCTAGTGTGCTATCTGATGCAATTTCTTAAGAGGGACTGGGAGGCATCTTGATCTGTCACTCATCTGGCAGATGTCCCAAAAGGCTTCTAGGAAGTGAACCATCCTGAAATCCTGGGAGGGTTTTTTTTTTTAGTGATTATTTGCACAGCAGGCTTGGCTTTGCTCTCATTTTCTGATTGTTGCTAGTTTGAGAAGAGAAGGAAGGGTGTTTGAGATGGGCAGACACCCACGTGTGTTCATGCCCGTGACAACCTTGGCAAAGCAGATGGTTCACAGGAGCCCCAAATTGCAGAGACAATTTTTTTTATGAGTAAGCTCCTTGGGCATGTTTTATTTGTTCACTGAAGTGCCTGGAACTGGAATAGACTCTATGAGGCAGTTTGATATTCAGGGTCATCTGTATAAGGTCACGGCTACACTTGCAAAGTTACAGCGCTGCTCAGAGAGCGCCGAAGGAAAACCGCTGTTGTGTGCTCACACTGACAGCTGCCTGCACAATAGCGTGTTCACACTTGTGACACTTTCAGCGCTATTCGGAGTGGTGCACTCTGGGCAGCTCTCCCACAGAGCACCTCTTTCTCTTTTGCCACTAAGCCTTGTGGGAAGACTGAGTGGCTTGGCAGTGTATACACCTTGGGACTTATAGCGCTCAAAGCTGCTTTACTACACAGAAACTTGCCAGTGTAGACGGGGCCTAACACCAAGAACTAAACAGAAGGTTTGAATGGGTGGCCTATTTTTTTATATGCATCTGGAATCTAAATGGAAGATAGAAATATAGTCAAGTTAATAGTGCCCCTAAACCTTAGTCCTACAGGTCACTTAACAGCAGAGCTGAGCAAAATTCAGAGTTTCTATCCCTTGGGAAATTCCAATATTTGTTCTTTTCCCAAAGTGGAACAAAAGTTAAAATTTTTAAACTTTTTTCACAGAATGAAAATTTCAGACAATTTTTATTGCAAAATATGAAAAAAATCATTTGTTGAAATGACCTGAATTATTTAATTTTGAGTAATTTCAACATTAAACCCCCTCTGCTGCCATTTTAATGCATTGCCTCATGGGAGTTGTAGTTTGGGAGCCTGATGTCTCCATTCTGTTGTAAGGGCCAAGCTGCCTAGCCAGACTCTCAAGATGTACCTGATGCACCATGCAAAGCTTAGTTAAAAGGAAGTTTGGATTGCATTATGGGAGATGTAGTCCTCCAGGGAACTTGGCCTATATGAGAGAATACTCCCACATTCCCAAACTAAACTCCCACAAGGCAATGTGCAGCTAGGGAAAATGCAGTTCAATGTTTTTGACTGATTGGAAACTGGTTTGAATCAGTTCAAAAAATCCAAAATATTCCAAATCAGGACTCAAACAAAATAATTTCATTTCTTTTCCCAGCGGAAAATTGGGAAATCAGTAAAATCAAGATTTTCCCCACAATTAAATTCAGTGGGAATTTTGCTTGTGTAAAAGCACAATGAAGTTCATGATTTATGGGCAGTGGATGTTCAGCCTCTCTCAGGATCTCGTTTAATGATTTAAAACATCAGAAAACTGTTTTTACATTTAGCAGAACAGAATGAAAGGCAGGTTGTGTTCACACAGGGTACAAAGTGAACTCAGTAGCAACTACATCCCCCCAGCCTTGCTGCTCTGGAATTTTCTTTTGTAATTTACTGTAGTAGCATCTTTTTCTTTGTCTCAGACCGGCAATTCTTGCTGAGTATACATAACCTTTAGTTAAAGGGAGACTAAATGAGCCCTTCCCAGGATAACGTACCATCTCTTTCCATACCTATGGGACCTGATAGCAATTTTTAGTCAGCCACATATTTCAGGAAGCAGATAAAAGGGAAATTTGATAAGACTCTGGTGGACAGTGACAATCCATTAGGAAGAGTAGGATGGGTTTATTACATGGGAGGCCGGACATAATATGTAGTTCATTACTCAAATGGAAGTTGAGAAAGTCTAGATGGCAATATGATTCCTTCAGGACTTTGGTGCATATTGTCTGAGATTGTAAAGACAAGTTATTTTCCAGACAGCAGGCTTAGGGCTGTTTCATTGAGTTACATGTGGCATGTAGCTGCTGAGCTGCTATTTTGGCTATTACTCAGCCTCCCTCTCTGCTCTCCCCAGCCTTCTCTCATTGACTGATCTCATGACCCGGGTGAATTCGCTGAGTACTAAGACTGTTATTAATGCACCTGAGAAGCCTTAGGAATGATCATGAGACTCATGGAGGCTGATGCCATCCGAAAGTGGGTGAGCAAAGCTGATATGTAAATGTATGATCAGAGCCAATTTACTGCCTCAGAAAGGATCCTGGTATATCTGACATTGCACAGGGTATCTTAAAAAAAAAAAGGCTGCCCTAAGGAAATGCCACTTCATGAAGCTGATTTTATTCGAACTTCTTCCTACACGCCGCTATAAAATGCATTAGTTCTTTTGTCTTTCTCCCAACCAAGATAGTAAGAGATCCTTTTTCAAATGTTGTTGGCCATTTGGGCGGGTATTTGTACATGCACTATTTTGGCCCTAACTGCATCTTCTTAAGGGCCTGATCCTGCAAAGTGCTATGCACCTTCAAATTGCACTGATTTGCATGGGTGTTGAAGATGAGCCGCAATTTGCAGCATCAGTTCTAGATCCAATGGATTAAACAAGCATCTTTGATTTGCACCTTTGTAAAAAGTTAGAATTGGCCAGAAATAGTTTTGGGATACAGGTTTTATTGTGTGTGTTTGGCCCATATCATGCACATTAATGGACTTTTGATATTAATATGCTTCTGTACAAAAAAAAAGCGAGATTATTCTTTGAGTCAATTTTCACAGTGTGTTCTGTACTTCCCCACAAGGCCACACTCCTGAAATAGAAGCAGAGATCTTTCTGAGCTAGTGATCTCACAGAGACTCAGGCCTTGGCATCAGCTCAGCAAGCTAAAGATACTGAACTACAGATCTCACAGAAATCTGCACCGTGAAATCAGCCTTGCAAGACAGAGGTGAGGATCCACTGACATTATGGTGGCATGTCACTTGACATGAGTCCAACCAAAGAGAGATGCTAAGTCAGTGTGATCACAGACATCCACCAAACACGCTAGAGATGCTGAGCAAATAGGTGTATCCCTTGACCTCAGACCGACCAACCTGGTGCTGAGACAGGTTATCTTAGAGAGGCTGGTGCCTTGACATTATTCCAAGTTCTGTGCTGTAACTTCATCCACGGATGCTAGAGATGCTGATCCAATGACCTCACAGCAGCCTGACTGTTGACATCAGCCCTGCTATCCAGACAATAATCTCACAGAGGCCTGTGTTTAGATATCAGCCACACAAGGGAGAGTATTCTCAGAGGATCCCATGCTTTCACCAAAAGTCAGTCAGCCAGTCACCTCACTGAGGCCTGTGCCTCCAGTAGATAAAACAGATTAAAGGGATTAAAGATGTGGAGGAAGTGCAACTCCAGCTGTTTTGCTAAAAGCAAATGAAAAACTCCCCTTTCTTTTCTCTTCCTTCCAGTTGGGGATTCAGCTTCACCTGATCTTTACCACCTTCTGCCTCTTCACTGTCTTGTGACGTGAGGACTCATCAGGCGAGAGAACCTGAAGTGGCAGAAGCTTCCAGAAGAGCTTTTCATGGACTATCTCAGGTTCACTCCACTCCACTGCTTCATGCACGCTGAAACACAAATTTTTTTGTTTGGCTGGCTAGGTCTGTGGACATGGGCTCCTTTCTGATACCTTGTCCCCCCTCATACAGTGTCCTGTCACACAAGCCAGTGCAATGTCACTTCAGTAGACGGAGAAAGGCCAGAGGAGAGTAACAAAAATGATTTAAGATCTAGAAAATATGACCTATGAAGAAAGATTGAACAAATTCGGTTTGTTAGTCTGGAGAAGAGAAGACTGAGAGGGGACATGATAGCAATTATCAAGTATGTAAAAGGTTATTATAAAGAGGAAAGTTTATAAATTGTTCTCCTTAACCATTGAGGACAGTACAAGAAGTAACAGGCTTAAATAGGAGCAAGGAAAATTTAGGTTAGATATTAGGATAAACTCGCTAACTCTAAGGGTAGTTAAGCATTGGAACAAATTATATAGGGAGGTTGTGGAATCTCTATCCAACCTGTTCTTAAAAACCTCCAGGGACAAACACCTGACGGGGTGATCTAGTTAATACTTAGTCTCGCCTCATTGCCGGGGACTGAACTAGATGACCTATCACATTCCCTTCCAGTCCTACATATCTGATTCTATGGTACTAGCATCCATCACTACATCCAATCACCAAAATGGAGAGCTCCCCATCTTGTTTTGGTCTACTTTAACCACTGAAGTCTTTAACTATTTGCTCAAGAAAAAATAAAAAAAGAAAATAAAAAGCCAGTCTGAACTTTCACTGAGGTACAAAAAATTCAATCAATTTTTGTCATAAATAAAACTAATCTCTCTCCTACATATGCTTGCACCAAAACAGTATCGAGACAGTGAGGCTGCTTTTGCTGGTGCTTTTGCTAATCTGTGGTAAGTATCACACTTCAGACTCCAGCGCTGTCAGTCCATCAATTTCATGCACTCCTTCCTGGAGCAGTGGACGTTTTCTGGGGTTCCCTCTCTGTTCCATTCTAGTCCCTCATTTTATGCCTGCAACCTTCACCCCATCCCTGGTTTCTCATTTGTTGACCACTGAGCTGTGTGGCCCCTCCCTCACGTGGGAGGGCAGCCCTTTTGTTCTGGTGGGCTCTCCCTCATCCTGCCTAGCATTCAGATAGGCCAGCAATTCCACCTGCAACATAGTCACTCAAAGCTAAAGAAAACAAAGCCCTAACCCTGTTAGTGATATATGTCAAGATTATAATGGTCTGCCTCACACCCTTTCTCTGCCTTGCACTCTCCCCTTCTACACAGTCCCTGTTAGCTGCAGGCCATAATGGAGTTTATCTGACTAACCTTTTTATATAAATCCATTCTCACTTGTCATACCCCTATTGGGTTTTGTCTCCTGGTAATTTTCTTCTTTTTTTTTTTTTATTTTTTTTTAAAGCTAGCAGAATCTGGTTTGCCCAGTTCCTCGCTCCCTTCTGTAATATTAAAGCTCTCACACCACCAGGCCCTTGGGAATCACAGACAAAATGTAGTTTCCACGGCAGTGCACACACAGTTCTTGAAAACCCTCACTGCCTATTTGTCGGCATGTTTGTTCTAAGGGAGCTCCTGGGATCTTAGGCGTCATGTGAGGAATAAGATAGGAAATAATGACCTAAAGTGTCGGCTGAGAAGCCCTGAATACTCAGGATACGCTCTGAAAAATGGACAATAATTGGAAAATGATTAGCATTCCCAAAGCTCAAAATCCTGGACCCAGTGCACAATTTGAGCAGCTGAGCTGTGCACTGATGGACTCCTTCAGAGCGAGGGGGAAGGAAACCTGCTACCAAGTGGCAGAGAAATCACTTCAGCGCCGTTACCTGAGCCTCAGGACCAGGGAAAAAATCAGTAGGTATCATACAAAGTAGAGCCATACAAATCTTCAAATCATGAAAGCTGAATCCAACCATATAGATTATTCAGGTCTCAAGACAATACTATAATTAAAGCCAGATCCTCTGGCAGGGATCTGCATGACATCTTAGTCACACAGCTTGGTCCCCAGTTGCTGCTTTTGAAAAACCAAGGCCACAATTAACATCTAGAGCAACATGAGCTTTTTACTGGTGTAAGGTACATCCAGCTCTTCTAAAGATAATACTATATGTTGTGTGTAATGATGGGCAAAGGAATTCCACTTTTATCGTTTCCACTAATGAAATGGGAGTGGATAGATATGGTAATTCCCAGGATGGGGAATTCAGCTAGTCCCCTGATGATGCTGATGGGGCCAGGGTTACTCCCACAGAACAATCAGCAGACCTTTGCAGTCTTTAATCGACACTAAATAGCAGCTGGCCTTTGATCTAAACAAGGTGAGTGACATCTGATTGTAGGTTAGAGTAAATGGAACCAGTTGCAGAAACTCTCCTCCAGTGGCAGGAATCGCCATCTTACACTGATCCCAGCTGAGATGCGAATTACATTCTTGAGGTCTAAAGGCAGCAGTTTTCCTAGCTCCAAACAGAAGTCTCCCTTTAGCCAAACCAGCAAGAACTGTGCTAAGCTGGTCTCAGCTGGCTGTGGCTCTTTACATTGTTTAAAGTGACACTCCACTTGGCGCATGAGTGCTTAGTGGGAAATGAGAAGAGAATGAACTGCCTTCCTACCAGAGTAATAGTCTCAGAGGGTGAGGGAGAAATAAATCTGTCATGTGATGTTATTTCTCTATAAGCACAGCTGATCCTTGTTGTGCCATCCGGAACTTACATGAACGAGAGCTGGACAGATCCAGGAGGGGTTCACTGGAGATGAGGCACAGATTTGTGAAACTTCAATGAAAGAGAGGCAGTTAAGTGTGTATATACATACACGTTTTTTTCCCCCCAAAATGGTGCTATTATCGGAAAAGTGGGACAAAAACATCCTAGGGAGGTGAATGGATTTATAAGGATCTATTCATACTCTGTATACAGTACAGCAACAAGGTGGAAAAATTAGATAATTCTACTGAAAGACACAAGGACAAACACAATAAATATAAATCAGCATGGGAAATAGGGGACAAATTATAAAGCTGTAACTTGGAGATGACCTGACAACCTTCCACCTAAGATCAAGCACAGTATCAGTTTAATATCTGCTGTGGGGTAGGGACAGTCCCAATTTTTGGGTCTTTTTCTCACATAGACTAGTATTACCCCGCCACCCTCTGTCCCAATTTTTCACACTTGCTGTCTGGTCGCCCTACTGTAAGGAGATCATATCCTGCTCTGGCAGAGGGATGGGTAATGATGAGCTCATGATTCCTCTCTCTGTATCTACTGTGTTCCTATGAAAGGCTTTTTAAATGTCCAAGATTTGAGCTCAGGACTTTGGGTCTCTATTTTTCATGCAATAGCTGATGACACCGCTGCCTCTGTCAGCAGAAGTAAGAGCTGCAATCCTTACAGAGCTTTGGATGTTAGCAAAAAAGTTAAATGTTGCAGAAAAAAGAAACTCCAGTAGATGGGAATAGAATGACCTCAGTAAGGGTCACTTTGCAAAGCACTCATAAATTGAACCTTACTTGGTTTTGTTTGCAGGGATTCTAGCTATATGAACTCCGACACACATACTCCTAACATTATTTTATATTTAGGTGGCACTTTCCTCAGGATCTTCAAGGAATGCCATATGGTCACTCCTCCCTGTCTTGCAGCTTTTGAGGGGAAGGACAAACCCAGCACTGGTCAGGTAGAATGAAATAGGCTGAGCTACCATGGGGTAGCAGAACTAAGAAAACCGCCATGATTTTGCTGACAGCACTGCTAAAGCCAAAGCTCGGCTGGAAAGCACTGCAGTCCCTGTTGCCATGTATTCTCCGAGGGGTTCCCTAGCAACCATGCACAGAGAATATTATGGGGTAGTTCCCTATCCATCATGCTAGGGATTATGAGACACAGTTTGCTCTGGCTCGTTGACATTTCTGTCCATCAGAGCAAGAGGGTTTCCCAGTTCCTGTTGCCCTGTCAGCTGAGGAGAGGGAAGGGCCTTATGGAGAGGGCTGGGGATTCAGGGACCTAGAGAATCAAGGGACCACAGTGCAACAAACTTTTTGTGAACCTGGACTAATGTTCACAAAGTGAGCATGGACCATTTTTACCTAGGAAGTTATGCGCCAATAAAGTGCGAGCAGCCATTAGGTTTTGCTTTGCCAGTGAAACAGTTTTGTACATGGTGGAAAGTAAATTCGTGGATGACAAGGACAAGGTGACCCAAAGGTCATGGGGTACATTTTACATACTGTAGCAGCTTTTCAGGGTTAGAATTTCACCTGCACGATTAGACTCAAAACAGAGGGGAGCTTGGTAAGTGGTGGCAGAGAATATGAGAGAGTAGGGTGAGGTGTGGGACTGTCATGGGAAATGGAAGAAAATAGTCACAGAAGACGGTTTGAAATATTGGCCATGATCAGAGAAAAATAACCATTGTGGAAGAGGGCATCCCTTTCCTTGTTCGGTGGGTATGAGCTGGAAAGGAACAATCAGAAAATTCTTTGAGGGCTATTTTTCCCCAGAAAAAAAGGCAACATGAGGTCCTGAGCTCTGGACTGAAAACCAGGAGCTCTTGACATGGTCGACACATATAATAGGCTGGGAAGGCTGTGCCTCCCCTGACAGTCCCACGTAGCTCTGCCTATGTTCCCCGCTCCTGCTGTTAATTGGCCCCAGCCACCCAAGCAGGCTGCTCCTCTTCTGGAAAGGGAAGCCGCCTGGGGCTGGTGCTAGGGCAGCTGGGACTTGGGATGGCTGAGGTGCCCCCGGTGCTGGGGCTGTGCCACCCGGTGCTCCAGGGCTGTGAGGAAAGGAGAGCGATCCTTGCATCACCCGCCCACTCAGTGCTCCAGGGCTGGGGGGGAGGATCCGCATACCACCTGCCTGCCCACTCGGCACTCTAGGGTGGAAGCGCTTGGGCGACCCAAGGCTGGGGGGTGCTGGTGCCTACAGGGGCAGCTCTGACCTTGGGAGGAAAGTGGGAGGGGCGTGGCCTCAGGCAGATGGCTAGTCTCCCCGAGCCCGTGGTTCCCCACCGTCCATGGCTCTTGAGTTTTATTTCAAGCTCAGTCATGTAGGGCCAGATTTTCAGGTTGGGTGCTGAGCTCTTTTGAAAATCTGACCCTTATTTAGGCACCTTGATGGGGCACTGAAACTCTAGCCCCAGCTGTGGTTTCTGAATTCTTTTCCAAATCTGTCCCAAACTGGCTGTGTGACTTAGGGCAAGTCATTGAACCTCTCGGACTCACTTGCTCAGCTCATAGGGTTATTGTGAAGATTAATTAGTTGGCATTTATAAAGTGCTTTATATGAAGATATAAAAAATTATATAGATACTGAGTTTTAATGGGATAAATTTTGAAGTCAGAGCTCGGTTTTTACTGAGTTGTTACTAAGACAAAACTCCCAGTGAAGTAACTGAAGAGATGAAATATTAAGTGAGGATGGGACAGCAGAAGAAAG
This sequence comes from Dermatemys mawii, assembly GCA_007922305.1. Classification (NCBI taxonomy): domain Eukaryota; kingdom Metazoa; phylum Chordata; order Testudines; family Dermatemydidae; genus Dermatemys; species Dermatemys mawii. The sequence goes on along the minus strand of ML677386.1, from coordinate 9,317,903 downwards.
AGAATAATGGCCATGCCTACAAGGGTCTACACAAGTTTAAATATTTGTTTATTAGTTATTTGTATTGCTGTAACAACTAGCCCCCTCAGTCATGGACCAAACTCCCGTCATGCCTAGATGCTGTACCATCACAGAAGAAAAATATTGATTATACGCTCTTTGGGGCAGGGACCAAATATAAGTCAAGAGACAACAGGTAGATACAGTTGGATGAATGGGGGAATACAAGGGCACAACTAGTATGGTAGGCAGCAGTCTCAGCATACCAGCTACCTAATGATTGTCTAGTGTTTTGTCGTCAGTGCAGGAAAGGAAAGTTTTAAATAGCTTTTAAGGAGGAAGTCGAGGTGAGAGAAAAAGGCAGATGCTACTGCAGACACAGCAAGGGCAACAGCCCTCAGGCCTGGGCTACACTAGTAGGGGGGGTTCGAACTAAGGTACGCAACTTCAGCTACACTATTTGCATAGCTGAAGTCGAAGTACCTTAGTTCGACTTACCTGGTCATCCCTACGGCGGCGGGTCAACTGTGGCGGCTCCCACGTCAACTCCGCTTACTCCTCTTGCAGAGCTAGAGTTTCGGAGTTGACTGGAGTGCTTTCGGGGATCAATTTATCATGTCTAGGCCCGATGTGACATGGATCCCCGATACATTGAACACTACCCACCGGAGGGGCGGGTAGTATAGACGTACCCTCACAGAGGGAGTGGGGAAAGTTCCACGGCTTGAGTAGTTTCAAATGAGGTTGGACAAAGCACTTGCAGGTATAAAGGCGGGAGTAACGCGGCCTTGGCAGGATGTGAACTGGGGCTGGGGTTGGGGCTCTACAGTGTCATTTCCTTTCCGCTCTTGTGGGAGTCTGTCTTTCTACAAACTGAGTATCAGCAGCAACAGAGACAACTGGATCAGGGCCCATGACAGCCAGTGTAGGGCAACATATCGCGCATATGATATGGCATGGAAAACCTGCCACACTCTGTTGCTCCTAAGCAGCCCTGCCAAAGTTTTGATCCATGAAGGTGGAAAACTGCTTGGCAACCTGGGACAATGGAAAGCTGCTCTCAGGCAATAAGATGCTGCTCTGAGGGGACACTGGGATGTGAATTTGTCCTGTGCAAGCAGCAGATTCTTACCAGCTGCAGTACTATTCCAATCAGGAATTGGAACGTTGGGTATGTAGTGGGTGCAAGAGAGACCAAAGTGGCTGAGCTGGAGATAAGGTTTGAAAACCTCCTTCTGGTTGTCTTTCCTCCACTTCCTTTTCCTGTTTTTCCTTGCCTCCCTCTGCTCCCAGTGCCAAACTCCTATTTCTCTACTGTGTGAACATGCTTACAGCAGAGTAAAAGTGACTTGACTTGATGGCTGAGTGCAATGGTAATAAGTAGAGGGCCAGATCCTCACCAGGTGTAAACTGGCAAAGTTCCACCTTGTAAGTTGGCCTAGCTCATCACTTGAGGATTTGGCCCAGCCTCTCTTTTTCCAGAGTCGTGACTGCACTAACATTTATCCAAAAATTTCCCACCATCAATTTGCAGTAGTGCCAGTGTGTATATACAGAGGCTAAAGTAAGAGTGTGTGTGTGTGAGAAAGAGAGAAACAGAGCTTCACTGACAAGAGTGTTAATGTAGACCAGCTGTTGATATTTTAAGTACTGTATCATCTAAGAGGAGGGTTTGACAACAGAGTGATTAACATGCTGAAGGCCAGAATGGCCAGTTAACATTAGCTCACACTCTGCAATGCTGCAAGTTTTGAAACGACACACATGTTAGTGCAACAGTGAGATAGTTTTGGAATAATGCTAATGCAAGATCAGTCTTCAATCTTTGGCTCAAATCCAGACCTTATAGAATTGGGGCTAAATTCTGCTCTTCTACAGCAGCATAAATCCAGAATAGTTCTAGTGAAGTCAATAGTTAGTTTTGATTTACGCAAATGTGGGATCCAAATTGGACGCCATGTCTATAGTCCCCGATGGTCATTGCTCACAGCTGAGCAGAATGCAGCTAACATTTTCCTGTGACTATTTTGCACCAATCTATAAATGAATTTGCTTTAGCCATGCTTGCACCCTTTGGGGGTTTGTTTTCCACAAATACCTGTACAACTGAATTCAGAGTAAAAGGAAGACAGAAGGAAAGAAAAAAGAGGAGAGGGGGGAGTTTTCTATCTATTCCATGGTTTCCATTAACACAGAGATATCTCCCTCCCTATTGGAGGAGCAAAACTTACTATTGGAACTTTGTGACCAGTTCATAACAATTCATTTGATTACAATGTCAGCCTATGCCCATTCACTGCAAGCACTCCTTGGTGCATTTATTCTGATGCAAAGTTTGAGCTCTGTGGCTGGTCACCTGATTCATGTGAGATTGTTCTTAGTCCTCTAGTGAATGTCCTAATCTTTTATAAATTATTCCAGCTCCAACCAACAATGAATTCAACTACCTCACAGACCAGTTCTTAGCTATGGGTCTGTATTTCATTCTAGGGTAAAATTCACCCCCATGCAGAGGTGGACACTAACATCCTACATAAGTCCTGAAGACGGACTTGTGTGGTGTATAGTCCTTGTGCTGCCTCTCTGCAAAGGGATAAATGCCATCTGTGAAAATATGTACACACAAACTTCACTCATATGAATATTTATGAGGAGCCCATATAAAGGGGATTCCAGCATGGTTTGAAACAAAATTCTATTTAGAATTTGTCTAAATGTTGACAGATCATTTGTGCAACTCTCTTCCCAGCTCTGGTCATGATTCTTTTGACCCTTCTCCTGCAATGGTGTGCTCACCAAGTACTAATTCTATGTATTGTCTTTTTTCTCCCGTTTCATATTGTGATGCCTCATCAGTTCAGTGTCGTATCATCTTTCCCTCTCTTGCACTCTTATATCGTCTGTCTTATCTTCTTATGAAGCCATTTTACCTCTTCCTATCTCTGTATCATATTGCCCTAAGTGTCTGGATGCTCATTTTATCATTCTGTCTCTATCCCTAGTATATCAGATTACAATCTCCTTATATCTACAGCTCATTCCTTTTTCCATATCTTATCATTCAAACCTGCTCCACTGTATCATCCACTTACTATATTCTCCTAACCCCTTCCCATTTTATTGCATCATCATTCTTCATTAACTCTCTGAGTTTTTCTCCTTGATATAATATTAGTTCAGATTCTTCTGTGCCTTACCTATCATTCTCAGTGCAACCCTCCCTGCAGTTGCCATAGGATGAAAACAGTTTTCCTTGTGATTTTCAGGTTCTTTTGTTGTTCAACATATTGCTAGTCAATTAATCTAACTGCACCCACTGTGTTAGTGATCATGTTAGGTAAAATTCATTTTTGTCTCAATTTTTTCTTTAAAATTGGGGGAGTTGTCAAAAAATGGAAAACTGAAATATTGTTTAGATTTTTAACTAAACCATAACATTTTAATCAAAAATGTATTTTTCCCAAAAAACTCATCTAATCTAAAAACCATTTGCCATCAAAAAAATTTAATGGAAACATTTGAGCAGCTCTATATGCAACACATAAGCCCTCAAAAAACTGGAGAAGTGGAAAAGTGCATTTATTTTTTGCTGGTCCTCTGCATAGGGATGAATTTTATCCACTGAGCACAACGGCATGTCTATATTGGGAAATTATGGAAGTACTGTAGGACAGGGGGACAATCCACTGGCTGGGGTGTGTGTGTAATAGATTTATATATTGCTCACGTAAGGACACAACTCTCCTCCTCTGTTAAAAGCAAATCCCTCTCCTCCTCTTCCTGCCTTGAGAATTCCCCCCACCTTCTTGGCTGCCATTGTGAACACTCCCCCTCCTGTTTCAATCTACTTTAGCTGCAGTTGGAAATAGCGACCTGTGCTTCCTCTCATCAATCTAAGGAGTTCCAGAAATGGGGATTTGCGGATTACACTAGTCTCTCCAAAATAGCACGTCTGTTCCAGGAGGTGGGAGCAGCCACTTCATGTTTTTGTTCACAGAGCAAAAGAGAGAACTGATGAAGCAAAAGGCTTAAGGGATTTTACACTGTCAGCTCTTTGAGAAAAGGACAGTCATTTATTCAGGGCCAGGCAGAATTGGGCCCACCCTGGAAGAGACTTTTCAGTGCTACTGCAATCTAAATATGAAATCATTATTATAAATGGTGAAAGAAGCAACTGAGGGGTAAACGAGAAGTGATGTTTAATTTTTTTGGCAGGGAAAGCAGGCAGCAGCCTGTGGGCTTACACTGCAGTCCAAGCTATTGTTGCTTTGCCAGCTAGATGATGCTATGTTGTATATTCTTTTAGTTTTCGGGGAGTGGGGGTTGCAGTACAATCACATTGACAAGCCAGATTTGCCCAGCCAACCTTTGTATGTGTTTCTCTTCTTTGAAGCAAGAGCAGAGTCCTTTCATTTTCACTTTCACCCAGGCCGTACCTTTAACTGCACACTTGTAATTGCTGGTCTGCTTGTACAGCTTTGTACAATAATTTCTTGTTTTGCTTTCAGTATGTGTATACGCGTAGGTACATGTACACCTGGTGGTGAGGGAGGCATAAATATATTTGTTGCATGCCCTTGAGATGACCTTCACAGCTCATGAGTAACGTTAAACCCTTTACACCAACCCATGGATTGGGACCCAAAATTGGGTTGCCAGAATGTTTCAAGGGGTCGGGTGGCAACTTCTGATCCACTGGGCTGGCTGGGCTCACCTGCTTGCTCCAGGCACTGCAATCTCTGAGGTCCCTGAGCCACTCAGATTTGGCCCAGCCATCATGACGACAGGAGTCTGGCGAGGCCAAATTTAGTGAATGGTCACAACTCCATTCACACTAATTTGGTCCGGTTGGGGTGGGAGGAATCAAAGTGGAGAAGCACTGCAACCCCGGAGAGCCAAGCCCAGAGAGCCCCACAGCACAGGAGCTTCAGGAATAGCCACTGCGGGGCGAGTGCCCGGCATAGGCACAGGAACTAGGGATAGGGGAGTGCTGCAGCACCCCCAGGCTCCTGGCTGCCAGCCCCACGCCTGGGCTCCCAGCTGCCAGCCCTGCAAACCCAGGGTCGCGGCTACTGCCCTACTCCTAACACTGCTCCCAGCCTCAGCTGGGTGTGGGAGGGTGGACGGGGTAAGAGGGTTGCTTTCAGCACGCTAATTATTAAAAATGGTCCAGGCAACTGGTGCTGGGCAGGATCCAACCTCTCCAGGGGACAGGACCCGACCAAAAGTTCCTCATGTCCTCCACCCCCAGACTATTTTTTGGGTTGCAACAGGCCATAAACATTTATAAATGAGTCCTGAACCCAAAAAGGTTGAGAACCCTGCTTTATCCCATTACTCAGTACCATGGATTCTAGATGCTGTCCCCCACACATCTGGTTTTAGGTTGAGGTAAGCATCCTTGGGTGAAATATTATGGCCTGTGTTCATTACGGTACCTTTGGATCAGTTTTTAAAAAATTCTTCGTTCTCTTTTTCTTCTCTTTCTACATGTAACATCAGTATACTTAAGTACCATGAGTCCAAATACTAAGTAAAAACAGAAGACTTATAATGAAGTTAATTTTAGAAACCACTAAAAAATGTCCCAAGTAGGTTTTCTATGCATCATAGTATCATAATTTTCTGCTTCCTGTCTATCTAGACATTCCAGGGCTAGAAGGAAATGGTGTGCATCCCATTAAGAAAGTTGATTCTGAAATGAATATTGTCTGTGTTGTATCTCAAAGCATTGTGAGCATTTTGGGGAGACATTCCAAAATTCGTGTTGAAAAGAGGAAATATTTATCTGATAGGGTTTTTTTTATAAGGGTTGGTTGAAGTTACTCAGATGTTTGGACTATTAGAATTATTTTTAGGAGAGAGAGATTAGGGGATAGAGAGCAGATAAAGTAACCCTAAGTGCATGATGACTACAATTTATCTCACAGATTATCACTATCACATGTACCTGTGTGTAGATGCAGATAATACAGACAAATAGGAGCCAAGCCTAACAATGGCTTCGTATGCAGAACATCCATTAAAGTTCTGGGTGTGGTGCAGTTCTCGCTTGTACTCCCATACTCTGTGGGGTTCAAACTCTGAGGACCTATCTTCATTTACAGAGCTACAGTGAAGCTTTGGTGAAGATGATACTAGACTGGTGGGAGAGTTTCTCCCGTCGGTGTCGTTAATCCTCCTCCCTGAGAGCTCTCCCTCTGACATAGCATCATCTACACTGGAGGGTTAGGTCAGTATAACTACATCACTCAGGGGTGTGGATTTTTCACACTCCTGAGTGACATAGTTATACTGATCTAGGTCTAGCAGTGATCTAGACCTGGCCTGAATCTGGATGATCTGGTTTTCAGAGCTCAAGCCATTCTCTAAAATACATATTCAATAGAGGCTGAGGAGAGAATATTTCTGTCTGGATTAGCCACAGGCTAAAGTTTGGTCTTGAGGCTGAATTGATACACTGTTTTGGATTCACATACAATAATGCCAAAATCTTGTGAACTTTTGTTGTGAGACTGTCACTCATTGAGGTCAAAATTCCTTGAGATAAAATGCTCTCAGGAGACTTCAGCCACGCCTCAGCTGGAACGGAAGCAGAACCCCCATCTGATTTTGGATGTGATCTAGAGACAAAATTATAGGTCAAGTTCAGAGCCTGGATTCAAATAGAAATTACCATTTATTTAAATTCAAAGGGATCTGATACTGAGGTTCCACTTGTGGTCTATCTTTGGCATGCACCCACATGGACACAGAGAGATATCAACGGTCTGGCCAAGTCCCCATTGGTTTCACCTTTTTGGAGATAAACCAGTTTTCATTCAATTGTTCTGGGGTCCTCGCACCAGATCAGTGGATCTGGTCCAGGTCCAATAGTCCTTCTGGTCCCTTTTTTCTGAGGTCCTCCTGCTGGTGAGGCTGAAGGGAAATCCAGTCTCTCTTCTCTACCCTTAGATCCAGCCCAGGGATCCTTTTGGCTGATGGTTAAGATCCATCTGTTCAGACCTCTTACTTCTTCCCTGAGCTACTTCATACAATGCGTGCACCTTCTCCTCAGAGGAGGAGGACACCTCTCCCTGCCTGCGCAGCCCTTGATAGCCTGCTGCACAACTTACAGTGAATTTAGGCTCCAGGTTCTCTGTGCTACCACGATCCTTAGCCATCTGTCCTGTCGCTCGGTGCTCTCAGCCAACAAAAGGTAGCTTGGCTCTCTACTGTGCTCCTTTCAGACAGTCTCCTTTTTTTAAAGCTCCTTCTCCAAGACTGGCATGCCTCATAGGTGTGGCAGGATGAGGATGCTTGAGCAGAAAGCTGCTCTGTAACACCTGCTTGCCTGGTGGGTCATTGAAACCCATCACACTGCAGTGTCAGTTAAGATATGCTCTTAAAGTGGCCACAGAAAAAGCCTCAGATAACATGATAGGCATGTGAACTAGCAACCATATGAGTGCATCTACCAGAGACCGTTAGCTTTAAGGGACTTGCTTAACACTGCTTCTGCCAAGAGCATTCTTGTTACTCCCTTTATCTCCAGTATCACTGTGCAATGAAAATAGAGCCGCACACACAAAAAGCAGTGCTCAGGTTAAAATTCATAAATGAGTATAGTCAGAGCCAAAACAGTATTTAAATGCTTGGCTTGCTTCACCATATGGTGTTGGACATGTAGGGTATACTTGCTGCTGTTGATAGCAATACTGCTAACACCCTCCCAGAATCAGGCTGGCACTCACTGGGAGAGGTACAGTGCAACGCACATCTCTGAAACTTAATTTTGTGTACCAGTGTTTTCCTCAAAAGGGAATTCCAGCTCATTAGTCATGTAGGAGAGATGATGAGTGTAGTACCCACTTCAGTCATGCTACAAAATTTTGGGCCAGACTCTGACTCCCATGCAAGGAGGTAGAGGGTACAGAGCCTCATTCCTCTGCATGGGAGGGGAGAAGGCTGCACAACTGCCTCCCTTCCCCTATCTGATCCTATTGCACCGGTGAGTGGGGAATGGTCAGAGGTGAGAGACACTGTGAAGTCTTGACTCCATTCCTCACCCACCTAGCCAGCAGAGCTGAACTGATGCAGAGAGGGAAGTCGTCTGCTGCTGGCCAAGGGTAGTAGTAAATTGCTTCCTCCAAGGAACAAGGGAACCTGGGCAATGAACAGTCATTCTCAGAGTCCCAATTCATTCCATGTTGCAACACCTTAGTCAGGGAAGATTGTAAGCGGACAGCAAGGCCTAGACTCTGATGCCCTGACTGATACTGAATAGGACCTTACTTCATGCAATGTCCCATTGAAATCAGTAACATTGCGTATGGAGTAAGGTGTTATTTAGAGGGAGTAACGGTATCAGCATCTGATCCAAAATCTAGATCTGTAAAGATCTCCCAGCACAGCAACTCATTCAGGTGGCATAGGCTAACTGAAATTCTACATGTGATTGCTTCATTTTACTTCAGAATATATTAATCAGCATCTAAGTATCTCCTAGACCACTGGCTCTCAATCTTTCCAGATTACCATGCCCCTTTCAGGAGTCTGATTTGTCTTGTGTACCCCCAAGTTTCACCTTACAAAATCAGACATACAAATACAAAAGTGTCTGTTACTGAAAACTGCTTACTTATTTTTACCATATAATTATAAAATAAATCAATTGGAATATAAATATTATACTTGTGTTTCAGGGTATAGTATAGAGAGCAGTATAAACAAGTAATTGTATGAAATTTTGTAGGTTCTGACTTCACTCGTGCTTTTTATGTGGCCTATTGTAAAACTAGGCAAATATCTAGATGAGCTGATGTGTACGCCCTGGAAGACACCTGAGTACCCCTGGGGGTACACGTACCCCTGGTTAAGAACCTCGACAATAACACTGAGAAGGGTAACATTATCCCTTCTGCTTGATAGGCCTAGAATGAAAAGGAACAATTTTATATTTTCAAATCATTTGTGTTTGACACCAAACACTGTGGGGGCTGAAACCATGAGGAGTTAACATATTATGATGTGTTTACTGAAAAGCAACCTGGAGACTAGAGGCAAACACAGCTATTGTGAGTCTAAGTTATGTGTGTGTTTACTGCCACTGCACCTCCAAATGATGTCACTAAATCAACATATTTCTAGAATTGGCTGTTTGCGTGTGCAATCACCTATTTTCTGTGCATAGTTGCACACCTATAATTCTTCTTAAACTTATTTCCCTCCGTCATAGACAGCAGGGGCTTATGAAGTACACAATTTCAAGACCCATCCCGCCAGTTGAAAGGAAGGGTAGTGGTCACAAAGCTGCTATTCACAATAAACATATTAGTTGGATCCATTAAAAAAAGAGTACAAGGGAAGGAGGGAAGTACTTACACTTGTGTATTTATTTAGAACTGCTTTAATTGAAATAGGTGAAACAATGGGAAGGAGGAGGATCCAGGGAACTACAGGCCAGTCAGCCTCACCTCAGTCCCTGGAAAAATCATGGAGCAGTTCCTCAAGGAATCAATTCTGAAGCACTTAGAGGAGAGCATAGTGATCAGGAACAGTCAGCATGGATTCACCAAGGGCGAGTCATGCCTTGTTATACCAATAGAAGCAAGCAGGATCTTATGAGGGGGATAAGGCAAAAAGCCACATTTATTGTAAAGATAATAATAAAGAATAAAGAAAAGATAGAAGCAAACAACGTTATTTAACTACTTATTCCTATCACTACTTAACCCTTACACACACACACACACATATATATATAAACATTCATTCAATCATTCATTCAGGTTCTGGGTAATTGTTATAGTTACCAGCCTGGAAGTTTCTTGTGACAGAATACTGGCCAGGTGTTCTATACACAGGTGATGGTAGTGGGGAGCGAAGTCCTGATCAGATGTGCATGTGAAGCTCCTGTAGGCTGGCAGCAGAACCTTGGACTCTGACTCCATAGTCTTTTGGTCCAGTCTTTATAGGAATTTCTTCCTATGCCAGTCTATGGGAATTGCTGCGTCATGCTGATGTTTTTAGGGTGGCTGCCAGGTGCTCGTCAGTGATCTCATAGGGTGGACCTCCAGTCTCCAGTTTTTCTCCACTTGACACCTTTTGGTTGCACTGGCACCTGACGCCTTCTTCAGCCCTTTGATGCTGCACTCTCAGGCTGGAACCTCTCAAACCATCCATTCATTGTCCAAGCACTCTCTCTCTTACATACATTCCCTAATTAATGTTTCACATACAGCATTTTGTATAATAATAATTTTACACATACAATAGTTACAAAAAGTTATAAAAGTTTCTGGGTGGCATTTCTCAAAACACTCTCTCTCTGAGTGCTGAGTTAGTTACTGTTATAGTTACAATGTTTCACTTTGCGATTAGGGTTAATTGGTTCACAGTGCTTTGAAGAGAACTGGCGTGAATTGTGTAACAACGCCCTTAATCAATTACAGGGCTTGGCTCCCAGAGCGGAGTTAGTGCCTTGACAATGCATCCTTACAATGTATTGCTGCAATGTCAATTTCAAGTAGCTACTTGCAAAAGTTTGAGCGTGCCCTGGGACAGAGAGAGAGAAGCTGTTTCTGGCTACATAGTACAATTTCAAGTTACATGACCTAATATTAACAAATTATATTTTAAAGGGGCAATAATAATAAATCTAAACATTTAATAATCTTAACAAATAATAATAATAAATCTAAACACTTATCAAGCTACTTCTACTTAACAAACATACTGTGTAGACTTTCAGTTGTGGGGAACAAATTATGGGGAGTCACTTCCACTTGGGGAATCATTTTTAATACTTTAATATGTCATCCCTACAGCCTGACTAACCTAATTGCCTTCTGTGATGAGATAACTGGCTCTGTGGATAAGGAGAAAGCAGTGGATGTGCTATTCCTTGACTTTAGCAAAGCTTTTGGTATGGTCTCCCACAATATTCTTGCCAGCAAGTTAAAGAAGTATGGGCTGGATGAATAGACCATAAGGTGGATAGAAAGTTGGCTGGATTGTCGGGCTCAACAGGTAGTGATCAATGGCTCCATGTCTAGTTGGCAGCCAGTATCAAGCAGAGTGCCTCAGCAGTCAGCTAGGCACTAAAGAGTCCGAGAGAGCCTGCTGAGAGGGTTCTTTGGGATACGTCCAAAACTTTAATGACTCATTCTCTATAAAAAGTAGGAGTATGCTGGTGGAGTGGGTAGCAAGAATATTTAGGCCCCACCAGTTCCCTGCTGCAGATATGGAGACTAGCTGTGTCTTCATTTCAGCATGAGGAACTGTTTTACTAGTACAGTACATTGGTTTACAGCTGTTGACATTTTCAGGGTTATCTGGCTGTGTTGCTCCTACCAATCACGAATTGTAGGAGCATCATAAAACTATTATTATACATGCTGTGATCCTCATTGCACAGCCTGCGGCTTCACGCTATTGTGGTTCCATTGCTATTGGAATAAGCAATTGATATATTGAATAAAATCCTCTTTGGCCCAGCAAACTGGTGTTGCTTATGAGGATGCAATCCAGCATCACTTGGAACACAGTCGCAAATAGTTGTGTGCAAAAATCTAGCACGACAATGCTAATTAGCTGCAAGCAATGCCTGAGCTTTGAGAAAGTAAAGAATAGAGTGCTTTACCGTGGCACAAAATACCAATCTAATTACAGTATTTAAGAAGAAAAGATGAGTTCTGACAGCTGATCTGAACGCCAGCAGTGAGTCAGACTTCAGTGTCACCAGGGAGATGGAACACCATATGACCAAAATTGATGATCTGGACTTTCTGAGGTCATTACTGGGAATATGAAAAGGCCTGGATTTGCCCATTGGAGTGTACAGAGAGAACCATATGGTATTAACAAGCTAGCAATTCAGTCATGGGGCTGCAGCATGAAGAGATTTTTATGTAAGCATAGTGAAGCAATGCAAAAGCCATGCTTTTGTGCGTTAATTTAGCTGTGTTAGCTGTAATGACAATATAATTATAGTAGTGCAATTCAGGAGATTTCTCTCTTTAATTAGTAAGCTCTTATGTCCTTCAAAAATCCCCTTTCTATTGCAATAGTGCCACCTGCTCAAAGTGCAACCGGGGAGCTCCAGCATACTCGTGACTTCTGCGCTGAGAATCACGCCAGGCCGCAGAACAACCACAGCTCTGAGCAGATGGTACTGTATCAAATGTTTTCTTATGGTATCATTTACCATTAATTAACTGGAACATTGTTAGCGTGCATCATCTTTTTCTTAGATGTTTCTCTAGTATTGGCATACACTCTTTCAGTGGTACCTTAAGGAAATATAAGCTCACCTTGCATGACAATATAAGGCCCAATCCTATACTACTTGGTCATTACTTCATTAGTATTGGTCCTGGAATCTGGAGTGCTGGAGAAGACCCCACGTCGGTATTTATTGCATTCTTGGAGAGTACATCAAGTAAACAAGTAAGACAAAGGGCCAGATCCTGCATTTATAAAAGTTGTATATTGTGTCCAGACACTCTATCCTCATAGAGTGAGTTGTCATAGTCTAGTGGATAGGGCACCAGACTGGGAATCAAGAGATGTGAGATCTATTCACAGCTCTTGCGCAGGTCACCTCCTTCTCTGTACATCATTTTCCCCCTTCTGCAAAATGGGAATAATGATATCCTCCTCTGAAAAGGACCTTGGGATCTACAGATGAAAAGTGCTATGGAAGAGCTAAGTAGTAGTGTCAAATTATGGCTGGATTTTAGAACAGTAGTAATATTGAATAGCAAGCTAAAATATAACACAAGTACTTGATTGTAATAAAACCATAGTACCTACATTTGACACTACTTTTCGTATGGTTACCAAAGAATAAGATATCAGTCTCATCGTGGGGTGACCAGACAGCAAGTATGAAAAATTGGGACAGAGTGTGGGAGGTAATAGGTGCCCATAAAAGAAAAAGCCCCAGATATCAGGACTGTCCCTATAAAACTGGGACATCTGTTCAGTCTAGTCTCATGACACAATAATTGTATTTTTCATATTAGTGTCTGTGTAATGGCCACAAGCCAAGACCTCAGAAGTTGCAGAGCAACCTGAAATTCCTGTTAAAGCCAATGGGAGATGCAAGGATTCGGTATCTCTCACATTTCAGCTCTTCCTTTACCATAACATAATCAGAGCAATAAAACTTAGCACTTACATGAAGTTTTGTATCTGTGTCCATGTTGCAAAGGTGGGTGGTAGTATTATTTTATCACCATCATCATCCTATTTTCCCTCCTTGTTAAGTGCCAAGAGTGTACTTGGAGCTCTACAATGCATAAATATGGAGACAGCCCTGCTAACTGTTGATGGCCTTGATTGTGCATATTGGGCACAACCCAATGTTCTGCTCCAGGGAGAGCATCACAGGCATTTCTTCGTGTTCTGCTACAATCCTTATGAGTCCAGCTGATCAGCTGTACAGGACTTGTGGAGTAGAGTCATGGCCAGAGCCACACCTCCTTCCTCACTCCTTGCCTTTGGGTTCCTATGTGCCTTCATGGGAGTAGGGAGACAGCGGGCTCTGTTCTGCCCTAGGGTCTGCAATTCTTATTGGCCCTTATGCAGACTATGGTGATGATGCTTCTTAAACCCTCCCCAGATTGCATAGCCATGTAAGGCCCAGCAGAATCTGGCTTTGAGGACCTACTACTTGGTTTTAAAACCAATTCAGTTAAACAGATTTTAAAACCAGATAGCTCCATAGCATAGACTCAGTTTAAGGCAGCCTGACATGTTCTGACTGAACTGGTTTTGCCAACCTCAATGTGCATGTGCAGATGCGTGTGTAAGTTGAAGTGTGGGGCAGGGGCTGCTTTGTTTCCTTGTTTAGCTGCTAAAGTTAGGGTTGAAAATTTGGCCCCATAGAGTCACTGCCAGCTTAGCCAAAAAAGAAACCAGGGAAAATGCACACTGACAACAAGTGAAATAAAATGAAAGCAGGCGTGTCAGGCCAAATGCACATATTAAGGCAGCCTGGGGGCAGAAACTGGAGACTTCCCTCAGATGCCAACCTGCCTTCAAAACCAAGCCCTTGTCTACATAGCCCGTGGCAGCCAGCCTCCCACCCGGGTCGACAAATGGGCTGGGGGGCTCGCCTAGCCCTCTAAAAATAACGGTGCTTTGACACTACGACTTGGGTGGACCTCTGGCTCTGAAGACTAGTGAGCAGGGTAGGTTCAGAACCTGATCTGCAGCCCAGGCCACAATGTCAAAGCTGCTGTCACAATGTCTACACTGCTATTTTTAGAGCAGTCAGGCGAGCCCCATTAACCCACGTCTGTCTACCCGGGCTAGGAGGCTTGCTTTCACGAGGGTGAAGCCATACTATGGAAGGCTGCCACAGCTAAAGAACCAGGAAGGTAGGCACTGGCATTCAGGAAACTCCCTGGGTTATAAATGGAAAAACATTAACAAGTTATAAATGCTCTGGGGTAGCAAGAAAGCAACTCCCCAGTGTAAATCCCCTTTTAGGATAAAACTCCAAGGTAAAGCAGATACCAATAACATTTAGCATCAGAGAGATCCCCTTTTTGATCACTTAGTTTTGTTGATGGCACATTTTGATTACTCTGCCTGTCTACAATGAATGTTTTTATGAGCAAAATGCATATTACAAAGTGCCAGAATTACAGTAAAGATGGTTAAGCTGGTATATGTACACACACCACACCTCCCTTACCAGGATCTCAGAGCGATTTACAAACATTAATGAATTAAATATCACATTGGAGGTAGATAGAGTAGGTATTATTATCCCATTGCATAGATGAAGAAATTAAGGCTAAAATTATGCAGCAAGGATTTGATCCAAAGACCCTCACAATTCCTGGGAGTCTTTCCATTTATTTTGATGGGCTTTGGATCAGATCCTAAGTCAGCAGCAATACTGGATCCAGCTCCTGTCCTGATTCCTCCCTGGCACAGTGCTCCTCCTGGCTCCTATCGTGGGGTGCCCCCAATCAGCCACTCTGTCCCCGCCCCAGGCTTCAGGCAGGTTCTTGGCTGCTTCGTTCTGGGAGGGCCTGCTTGCTGCAACTCTTCTGTCTAGAGTTTCAGAAACACACACCTTGTGTCTCCCCTCTGTCTTCCCCTCCCCTCCCAACAGCACTTCCTCCTTTTGGAACAATCAGCACTTTCACCCCTCAGGAAAAAGATGTAAAGGGGTTACATTTACATGGCATTTCTATATCACCAATGATGCACTGAGGGGACACCTCAGGTGTTTGACGGTAGCCAAGTCTCCATGGGTACATTTTTACTATATGTCAGAAATCACCGAGTTTGGTATGTCTTTAATATGTAGGAAGATTTGCAATGTGCCAGACCATTCCACGATACTAATAAACCATCATTCATCCCTTCAGAAAAGCAGGTGTCTGTGCAGCAGAAGATTAAACATACCCCAGCCAGACAATGCTGCATTGTTAGACCAAGCAGGTGCTGCTGCTTCTCTCCATAAACCCTAACCCACTATATCATCTCTTCTTTAATGTGCTTTGCCAGGTTTCATGCTGAGGATGATCTATACGCTTTGCGGAGGCAGAAACTAATATTATTCTGAGGTAAGCAGAGGAAATAGAACTTAAGCTGGTTGTTGGTGAGTTGCATTTTTTAAACCGAGAACTCTGAGGATTGGGCAGGTTTTTTACAAAAGGGACGCTAAGCTTCTTTACTACATTCTTGATGGAGACATGTTAAAATACATCTTTGAAAGCCCTCAATAAAAGAGAAAAAGTAATGAGCCAGATTTGCCCCTGATGTAAGAATATGCAACTCCAGAGAAATATAAGATTGTAAAATATACATGGGCTCATGTTCCCTGGTGTAAGGAGTGAACTAGCACTGAAGTCAGTGAAGTAGCACCCATTTACACCAGCAGAGAATTGGGCCTCTGGGTATTAAATGAGTAAAACCGGTCTGAGTGGTAAACTGGTGGGGCCTCATTGAGCACAGTATTACTCCAGTTTTACACTGCTGGCACATCATTGATGAACATGGAGCTACACCAGCATAAAACTGGAGTAACCCAGCGGTGAAGCAGACCTGTATAACTTGCACTAGTCTGGCATTCAGTTGGGTGCAAGATCAGTGCAATTTACATACAAAGGATGCAGAGAGGGGTGTTGTAGCAGGAAAAATAATGAACAGGAAGATGTAGAATAAAGCCATCAGCCCTCTCTTTAATCTACAACCACCAGTTATTTGCTTTTCCAACTGTACCCCCACTCTGAGCTGCTTAGAATGTAATTTTGCCCACCCACAGAATGCTATATTTATGCAAATTACACTGTCTCACATCTGTCGCCTGACCAAGCTACAACCCATCAGTCACTAATACCTCTATTGAATTCACCAAAGAATTTGATACAATAACTAGAACTCTATTGTCCAAAAAATGGCAATTTACCCATCTAGGTGCCTATTATTGTCCAAAAAATGGCAATTTACCCATCTAGGTGCCTATATGGCCCCCCGCATCTTAGCACTTCACAAAACTTAATGAAGTTTTCCCTGCACAGCACCCTGGGGTAGTAAATAAGTATTATTGCTCCCTTTATACAGATGGGGAACTGAGGCTTAGTGAGTTTAAATGAGTTGGCTAAGATCACATGGGAAACCCATGGTAGAACTTGGTCTCCTGTCTCCTCTGCCAGTGCCTTAACCACAAAGCCAACCATCCTCTTTACTATACAACTCCCGCTGGAAAGTTAATGTTATGTCTTAGGGCTCAAACCTGCAGTCCTGCCTAAGGTAAAATTCCTAGTAGCTTTAAGTGAGCCAAGACCTGGCACTTCATTTTTTTTTTCATTATCTACATCAGAAAAGATAGTTTATAAAAACAAACTCAGTTCTGTGATATGAAATACAGATCCAGAGTCACTTCCAGACAGGATGGATGCTCATCAGTAGCAATTAGTAGCTTTTAGAGAGGGGCTCTCATCTGTTCTCCAGACCCTGACTTTGTTTTTGTCCAGAGTTTGTGTTTTAATAATGATCTCCAGAATCTGAAGTAGCTGCACTGCAGACTGGGGAGATGATGACTGAGCAGATGCCTAAAGTCTATAGACTTCTTCTGAGCAAGGATTTGATGTGAAAATACAGAGGAGCTATGATAGGAGGCCAGGAGATGTTTCTCATGCGAGTTGTACTCATTACAGGCATCATCCAGTTGAACTTCTCTGAGTAGTGCTCATGCAGACTGTCTAGAGCTGTTTCTTCATGTGGTTGTCGTGATGATCTTATATGCTTCCTGGGGAAGCTAGATCAGCTGCAACATGGTAAGTCTAAGGATTTTGACCAGCAGATGCATGAGTTCCCAATGGTTTGTCTCTCTTGATTGAATTCAGCTTAGTCTTTAATGGAACAGTCCATGACTCGTTGAGTTTCCTGAACTCTGTTCCACTTCCTTACTTAAAATGAGTGGTGGAGTTGTAGGTTCATTGCTGACTGGTTTTATAAACACCTCATGTGAGGACAGCTGGAGGCCCGTCATTTTTAAAGATACAGAGGTCTACTTTCCACTCAAAAAGCTAGATGTTGGGGCACTGCTTGATTCATGACTAATCTCTTTTGGCATAAGCTGAATGAGAAGGCATTGTCTACTCAACCTAGGCACCAAGGAAATCATGTGTAGGTTCTGCAGGGATCTGGCTTTCCTTTGGAGCTCATTTTCTATTGGATCAGCTAGCTAATCTGGTCATGGTGGGTTTCTTAATAGTTTTTAATACACTCCACCATGGATTTTGGCATCAGTAATTAAAAGGCATTGATAATGCCGCTTAAACTGCCATCCGGTGTTTCCATTTGTACCTAGAATCTATCAAAGTACTTGTAGTTTCAGGTTGCATTTATCACTAAAGCATGGGCTGTAGAAAAATGCTACTATTTTGGCCATAGTGGTTAATCCATACACATGGGCTTTTTGTCATCCACCATTGCTGGTTCTACATGAGATGATTTTGGTGCAGTTCCTCCAAAGCACATTGATGGGTATGTTGTGTTCCCTTATTTGCCCCTCACTCTACAATGGGCAATTGGGCATTGGATATAAAAAATATTTTCTCTCAAAATCAGCCAGCAATCTGGATTTTATTTTTGAACAAAGTTGTTATTTGAAAAGAGAGAGAGAGAATGACAGGCAGCTGCTAGATAAAGAACTCACTGAAGTGGAAATGAAAACTTCCAAATCATTGAAATCTGATAAATTCATGCATCACCCGGAGATAGCAGAGAGTGTAAAAGAAGATATATAATAGCACCATTACTGGAAAATATGATGAAGACTTAAAAGACAATATGTCATCAAATTTTTCTTAGACTGAAGATGTTGCCTACCCTTTGTGCAAAAAAGAGGCAAGGTCACTGATCTTTAAGCTCCGGTTATTGCTCTTTTGCTTCTATTCTTTTGTTTAAAATACAAGTCAAGGTAGTAGCTGAGATCAGGACTAAAATCTTTTACCTAAACAACTACATTAAACAAATATTAGATTTGAAAAGTTGTAACACTCAAAATTAAGAAAATGACAAGTTCAATTTTGCCCATGCAACCTTATCTCTATCCCTTATGTGTATGCATTATAATACAGACTTCTGTTACATTGCCATCTGGTATTTTTCTCAGGGACCCCTCACCTGATCTAGTATGTGGGATGGACAGCTCACAGTGAAATATGTTTAATATTTCTTTTTAACCTTATCAATCAATGTGTAGCCCTGTGTCCCATTTACAGCCTGATGCAATGCCCATTGCAGTCAACGGGAGCCCTTCATTGATTTCAGCAGGCATTAGATAAGGCTCTTACGGCACAGAATCGAACTCTTCCACTGGGCTAAAAGTTATGAGGGAAGCTCTTCTTCCACCACAGCTTCTCATTAAAATGGCAGAGGGTAGCTAACTCCAAAGAAGGTTCACAGGTATGAATCACAAGACACTGCTGAGATCGTTCTTGTGTTAGTGGCACTGTGGCAGGAATCGTGCCTCATCGGCCCTCTTTGTGTCTGGGGCTGAGAGGTAGCCTCGTCTATTCTATGCCTCTCTAACCAAGTTTCCTCAACAATATGGCCCAATGGCCAGAGTCCCTCCCGGATCTTGCTCTCCGGGCAGGAGAGTAGGGCCTAGCGGCCGGAATCCACAGGCTAGGGTCCTTTATCAGGGTGGCCCAAGGGCCAGAATCAGTCTCACTCTCCTCCCCTAATGGGAGAGGGTGACCAAACAGTTCCAGTCTCTCTATGCAGCGCCTCTGTGGCAGCATGGCCAAGTGGCCAGAATCTGTCTCACCCTCCTCCTCCAATGGGAGAGAGTGACCAAACAGTTCCAGTGTCTCTATACAGCACCTCAATGGCCGCATGGCCCAATGGCCAGTAGCTGAATCGCAGTATCACGACACAAACAAAAAGGGGAAGCGGGGGGTTGTCACCCCCTGGGGAGGGAGGCCGGGCCCTCCCACCTTCACCGGGCTCCGACCCAGGGCCCTGTTTGGGTGGGGTACTCCAACCCAGGGTCAGCGGGGATCCTGACCACAACACGCTGACCTCACGAGGGGCTGGGGAGGGGACGTACCACTCCCTTACCTTCCCTGGGTCACTTCCCAGCAGTTCTCCCTTTCCCTTGGTCTCTGTAGCTCCCGGGTTTCTGGGGTCCTCAGCAGTCACCTCTTCTTGCCAGGGTCTTACTCGCCGCAGGCCTCTGATCTGCGATCCCGGCTCCTCAGCTCTCCCTGGTAATGGCTGGGGCTGCTCCGGGGCTGGAGTCTCCTCAGGGTGTCCTTCCTCCTTGGCTGCCAGCCCAGACTGAGTGGTCTTGCAGGCTTTTATACCACTCTGGCAGCGTGGGCATGCCCAGTAGCGCTTCCACGGCGTGGCTTCCCTTCTAGGAGGGCATGGTTAACCCCCTCTGTCCCAGTGCGGGGCCGGTCCACTCTGTTACAGGCACATTATGATAAAGTGCCTTGCAGTGAGTTGTGAATGGAGGCTAGAGCATCAAAAAACCCAAATGCAGTCATGTATATGCTAGCTGAGAGAAGCTTCTGCCTGTAATTCCTCAAGCAGACATAGAACCAATATTTTCCTTCTGTGCAATGACAGGCTGTGATACTGTTCCCCATAGTGCTAAGCATAGCAAGAAAAGTTCTTCGACAATGTTCATGGAGAAACATGGACTTCTGAGATGCTCGGGGAAAGATGATCTACAGAATGAAAAAATCATTTCAGTAGAAAAGTGCATCCGCACCATGTACAATTTACCTGATGAGGAGAACTGCAATAAAGCACAGATGATGCTGTTTTCCAAATGCCAGTCACCAGTGGTACTGCCCCCCCCTTCACATCCAAAGAAATAGCTTGCAAGCCACTGTGTGGAGGAACGCAAGCTACAACAACCCCACAGTACCTTTGCCAGAAAATGTGGGTTGGACCAAACACAATGGAGAACCAGTACCCAAGTAATGTCACTAAAGCCAATTCTCAACAACTGTGCAGAAACTGTTACTTGTAGCTATCATAATGCTGTAGCTTCAGAAATGCCACATTGGCAGGCACTGGGAGCTGTACATGCAAGGAATGTGTTGGGACATGTAGGAAATGTTAAATTGTTTGTCTAAACAATGTGCATGATATACAGTAACTGCTCTGTAGAAATTTACTACTTTTTCAAATTTTACTAAAAATTTGAATTCCAGTTTAGAAGGTGAACTATTCAAAATTCAGCTCGGTAAACATATTTTTTTTCCAATTCAGCACATTGAAATTATGAAAGATAACTTGTTTGCCTACGTGTCCCCAAAAGTGCCTTCTACATCTTATTTTATAGAAAATATGCCCAGTTTAGCAGTAGCAAAACTTCCATCGACTTCAGTGAGGTCAGAATTTCACCCCAAGTCTGGACTACAAAGACTTGAAGCCTGAGAGATAGCTGAAAGCAGTACATACAACTAAAATTGACAGGGACCAGCTTTCTGCATTATTGCAACGTACTGTGCTCTCCTTCGCAATGTTGCAAATGGTACTTGTAATCTTTTACAGCTATTGTTTTGCCTAAAAGCCTCATTCCCTGATTTATGTAACAACCAGCCCTTATGATCACATATCCAATATATTTTGTTTGGTATGTACTAAACAGTCATTACATGCCAAGGACCATATTCAGAACACCTTTTTCAGCCCATATTCCCACTGACTTAAATTTTGCCTGAATAAGGGGAGAGAATAGGTCTTGTCCACATATTTTACACAGCCCGTTACAGCCCCGGCTGAAGTCTACACATGAACACATAGAAAAGGATGCCTTTGACAGAAAACTGTCTCATCTTTCTCTAGGTATTATTTTCACTCTAAAAGATCCTGTACATGCAGTTATTGCAGCTGTAAGAATTGCCAGCAACACTATACTTAAGATTGTGTCAGCAGCACTTCTATTATCAAACCCCCTTTGCCCCAGGAGTTTATAACTCAGCTGTGAAATCTGGCTCAAACTTGGGTTTTTAAAATAGTAGGGTGGAAGTGATTTTATTTTAGTTGCTTTGGATTATTTTTATTGTCTAAATAGGAAGGGGGGGGAAGGTTGTTATTTTATTCCAGCTTTTTTAATAACTCAAAAAGGCTTTGATTTAACATTATAATATTGGATTAAAATAACAAGGATGTCAGACCAACAAAATCACGCCTTCTTGCTTTATATGTTTTGGGGAGAAATGGAAGATACTGAAATATTGGGCCTGATTCTTATCTCCTTTATACCTGTTTGACTTCACTAGAGTTTTGCCTGATTTACCTGGCTGTAATAGAGATCAGAATAAAAAAGAAGCTGTTGTCCTTTACATGGGTACATTTAACCTGTGCAAACTGTAATTGGTATAATGATTGAGCAGCATGTTATTTGTTTAGCTGTACAAGCTCCCACTGGGAGGGTGATGTTATGGGATTTAAAATCAGTAATCCATTGTTTAATTGCATTCTATTAACCTACACAGGCTACACTGTGCCTATCCCCATCTTGTCAATATACCATGGTTTATAGCAGTTTGAATGTCTCATGTACTTTTAATAATGATTTTTCCATCCTTTTTTCTTTTCTCTCTCTTACCTGTGTGCGTTTGCACGTGCACACACACGCACACACGAGTTAAGAGTGCATGTTGGTATTTGAATCACAATAGATTGGGCCAGCTCCTGTTCCACACCAAGGATCTTTTGTGCAGCAACCCTTAAAGCTATGCTACATGAGTTGCCAAGGATTCCCTTGGCAGGGTGGAATCCTCAGCTGGTATTAGATCCAAAGGTAGCTCTACAGGAGCCCACACTTACACACATGCATACACACACATGCGCACACACACACACACACACACAACATGTACAGGAAGAGTAGGGGGCCAAAAGGTAGTATGACTGAAAGGCACTGTACCCTGACACTCCCCACTGGCATGATGGCCCTTAGGAGGCCGTTACAAGATAACAGTTGTTAGAACAGCACCTAGGCAGCCCTTAGCAATTTAGGTTGCTCTAATTGGTGCCAAATTTAGGTTGCTCTTCTTTGGTTCAAGACCCCTTTTCGCTGGGGGGCATCCACAGCCGCCCCCTGGGTATATCCACCAAAAGGCTGACGAATTGAACTCTTCCATTTTCAGTAGCATTTCGGTGGACATGCAACATTTCTCTGTGTGTCTGCTGAAATGCTCTGAAAGTGGAAGAGTTCCACTTGGCGGCTTTTCAGCAGACACACTCCCGCATTCAGAGCATCCGCCAAAATGCCGCCGAATGCCCAGGGAGCTCGTGACCCCCCTGGAATCACCCTGTGACCCCCAACTTCCCACAAATGGTTACAGAATGGGCAGAGAGACAATTTTAGATGCTTATTGGGGATATTTTCAAAGGCAAAGGTGCCTGAAAGGAAAGCAATGACTGGAAGTAGACCCCACAGTGGAATCTGTGCTTACTATGAAGGAAAATTCCAGTGGCACTGCATAATCCAGTATGCAAGGAGCTTGAAAGTCAGCAGAGTAGGGGTATCATAGCACCTGTAGGAAAAGCAGCCTGGTGGTGGTAAAGAATCATGAGGAAATTATGCATCTACCTCAACTCAAAGACACTGAATGAAGCATTGAAAAGATGCTACTATCCACTGCCCACAACTGATGACCTCTTGCCAGAACTTTCCAAAGCCATAATCTTTATGGTCTGTGATGTAAGGATTAGGTTTTGGCACATAAGCCGTGATAGTGTCCATCATACTGACAACTTTTGCAACACCACTTGGTCACTACAGATGGCTGTTGCATGCCAATGGACATAAGCTCATCAGCAGCAGTGTTCCAGAGAAGACTCACCCAAGTGCTAGGAGGACCGCTTGAGATGAAAATAATTGTAGATGATATCCTCATTGTAGGTGAAGGGAGCAATAATACAGAAATGAGTCCATTACAGAAATCTACAGGTTTTTCTGCAGTGATGCAAGGAGAAGAACATAAATCCCAGAAAAAATGTAACACAAACAGCATGAACTGACATACAATGGACATTAGGTCATAGCAGAGGGACTGAAAGCAGATGCCAACAAGATCAAGGCAGTCAGAGACATGCCAGCTTCAATGGAGGTGCTAAATTTTCCATAGGAGTGCTAAATTTTCTGTCCAACTTTCGTTTACACCTGGCTGCAGTTGTGGAACCCATACGTCACCTCACAAGGCAGGATGTTGAGTAGGACTGGGCAGGATCCCAGCATTTGGCATGCTGACACAAAAGAGAACAGCTTCTCTTGTCCTGAAGAACTACCAGCCAGGAGAGAGAATGATGCTAGTGTGATGCATCAGAGAAAGGATTGGGGATAGTGCCTTTTCCGGAGCAGCAAGTCACTTATGCCAGCAGAGCCCTGTCAGAGACTAAACAGGGATCCGCCCAAACAGAAAAAGAGCTTTTGGCTGTGGTATTTGTAGTGATGCAATTCCACCATTACACTACGGCCACCCAGCAAGAATGCAATCAGATGATAAGCTCCTACAGGTATGTGACACTGTATGGAATATGTGGGACGCTTTATGATATTTTTGATACCAATATTATAAAATTGGGATGAATCATGCCAGATATGCTGTGTGAGGTATTTGTGAAAATGTTACAGTTTGCTAAGTGTGGTAATTTTGTTTATATGTCTGTACCACCTTTGTATTATGAGTTATAGATATGTTGGGTATATCTGTATTCCAAACTTGTGCTGTGTTTCTGGGTGACGCCCCCAAGCAGATTGGCATCAGCACTGCCTAGCATGTTCGATGGCCCATCAAGGGTCATTAACTGTACAATTAATCCGCTGAAAGGAACTATGGGATACATCGTATGAGTCAGCAAGGCATGTGGTATGCTTATGGACAGAACAAAGGCTTTTCCATGTCCATGTGCTGTGAATAGTGCCATGGTGCCACAGAGCCAGACCCACTGTCCAAAGGGGCCTCGGCCCAGTCCACTCCTCTCCACTCCCCACTCACTGCTCTTTTCTGCGAGGGCAGCGGGGAGAAACTTTGCACTGTTGACTCCTGCTGCAGGGCAGCCTCTGCCAGCAGCCAAGCTCCCCTCTTCTCCACCTCTTCCCCAGAGCGTGCTGTGTTCCTGCCCCGTCTCTGCTGCTGAACAGTTGATTGCCCGCACGAGGGAGAGGGTGGAGCATAGCTGCAGCACATTCACTTCTGGGGAAGGAGGCAGAGAAGAGGCGAGGGCAAGGCCATAGGGAAGAGGGTAGAATCAGGGCATAACCCCTCCAGCAGCCTGCCGTGAGCCACACCCCCAGCCCTCTGTAAGCAGCTGAGCCTGTGTTAAAGACAAGACTATCAGCCTCTGGCCAAAGAACCATGTCATGGGGATCCAGGCAACAATTATTTGTTTTAATGTTCATATTAAAATGTCTGTAGTACAGGGAAGATGTGTGATGATCATTGGCACTGGAGTCAGAGGGTCCATGTTCCTTGGAGGGACTGTTACTGAGGAGCCCAGTGGAACAGGAAACGCAGGAAGTTAGGCTGGCAGCAGCTCAGCTATTTGAACAGAAGAGTCCACAGGGTTTAATAACATTCCACTGGTTCAACTTATCTTACATTCAGCTTCACTCTTTGCAGATGAAACACTAGCTACTCACTTCCTCTCTCAGTTGCTTTCTCAGGTACCTTTAGCAGACGTTTACGGTTCTTTTGTAAAATATATGTATAGTAGAATTGCATTAATCCATTGTAAATCACTGGATGTTGCAAATTAGGAAGAGAACAAACTCCATTAAAAAGCAAGGATTGTGCATTATAAAGTGTACTCTGTTCATTTATTTGGAAAATCACAGTTTAGTTTTTAATTATTTATGGTAATACTTCTTAATGTACTAGTAAATGTACTATAGTAAATTTAGTAAAAGAACAATACATGAACTCATTACAGCACTTTGCTGTTAATCTTTGCTGAGCAGTAGAGTGAAGACTGTACATTTTTTCAGGTTAGTGAAGCATGGATTGGCTGGGTTCTACTGCAATTAATCATTTAACATCTTTGCTGCTGAGGAGGGATGAATTCTACATCATTCATTTCCCATTGGCTTGGAAGCCATCTCCCAATAGCCAGCTAATTAAAATCCATCTCAGAGATGGGGAAGAATGTGAATACTAGGGAAAGGGGGATATTTAGTGCTCCATACTGCTCCTTTTGAAGTCAATGGAAATTTGACTTTGATTTCAGTGTGGGTAAGATTGACTCATTAAAAGAGCCATTGACTGTTCATTGATGTTGGCTGGGGGTAGTGAGAAGCAGGAATCATCCAAACTGCATTCAGACCAGTTTTACCACTTTGGTGGTTCTGGAAAGTGATGCCATGTATAATGGTGGTCTCACCTATGGTGTTTGGGGAGAAAAAGTGGGAACCATTAGGAAGAACAAGGAGATGTTTCCTCCAAACGGTTACTACAGCTCTGGTTACACAGACCACTGCTGTATCATGTGACCGAAAGATCTGCTATTTACAATGATTTAATGTAAAATGTATTCACTATTTAAATATTTAAAAGATCTCCTGTGTTAAGCTAGCTTTGAAAGATCAGACCAAAGATTTCCTGATCAGTAAGACTTTCAGAATATTCATACCTTGAGCTTTAAGGCTATCATGCTTTGTAATGTTTTTCACAGTGACTGTTTAGACAAGTGTTTATTTTACTTATTTATGTTTTATGTAATTATTTCCTCTGATGATTAGGCAGCTGTTTGTTTATTTAAAACATCTTGCACTGGATTAATACAGAAAAAGAGTATTCATAAATATTTTTGCCAGTAAAACTTGCTGATTTACTTCCCAGGTATCCCTACTTGCTTACCCAGACATTTAGCTGAGTGAAATCTTATTTGCAGAAATGCTGGAGGAAAGCAAAAATTTCACAAATGCTAGCATGAATCACTATTTCCAAAAATCTGTGCACTGGAAGTGCTCCCTGAGCCACTGAACAAAACTCTTTTTATTATTCACACATTACATTTGTCAAACAGTTATACATGTTCTTCAATAATTTGTGAACCGAAGAAAATACTAGTTCTGTTATAAATCTTAAATTCTCCAATCAGAGATCAGGAATAGCACCATGTGACTTTGGTGACCACACATACAGTGTGGATAACAAATAGCAAATGCTCAGAGCTAACTAGTTCAGGAACAAACCATTATGCTAATGCTTGCTGTTGTGAATAAAGAACAAATTTGTAAAAGTCATTTCCTCATTATGTATATTTCATGAGCAGAAAAACAGTTAAGTTCATTGGATAAATAAGTTGTAATGAATAATTCAACAAGCTCTGGTCTTGGGCATTGTCAAATGCTTTGAAAAGCAACCGAATTCTGACCTTTGAGCTACTGTGGTGGTCAGAAATACGAAGGGAAAATGGCATTGATTCCTTTCCCCCAACCTGAAACAAAGAGGCTGGCAAGGGCCAATATGGGCACTAGGGTAGACAAACAACTTGAAAGTATGTTTTGCAAGTATAGGTGTCTTTCTATATCTAAGATTAGCAGTCGTGTTAGTCTGTATCCGTAAATAAGATGAAGAAGACTTGTGGCACCTTAGAGACTAACCAGTTTATTTCAGCATAAGCTTTCATGGGCTATAGCCCACTTCATCAGATGCATAGAATGGAACAGAAGTAAGATGTATTCATACACACAGAAAGCAAGAAAACAAAAAAGTCTTTTTCGTCTTATTTCTATATCTATAGATTTATAATGAATGCAGTCCAATTTCTAGTCAACAGGTTTGCACACTACTCTTTTGTCATTGGCAGTAGTGGTTGGCAGTCTCTACAGACAGACCAAGGACTGAATGGGACTTGCACAGACACGTTTGTTGCAAAGGAATTTTTAAAATAATCCTGGAACTGCAATATCTAACAAGCGAGG
This sequence comes from Dermatemys mawii, assembly GCA_007922305.1. Taxonomy (NCBI): domain Eukaryota; kingdom Metazoa; phylum Chordata; order Testudines; family Dermatemydidae; genus Dermatemys; species Dermatemys mawii. The sequence goes on along the minus strand of ML677386.1, from coordinate 9,290,491 downwards.
ATTTTCTGCTTGAAATCAAGTTGTAGTTCTTGAATTAAATATGTTAATTATTCATACTCAGATGATGTTTTCAAAATGTTTTCCTGTGCTCTACATGTATTATGAATGACTTTTGCTTTACATAGGAGGGCCTCTGAGACCACTACTAGAATAATCCATCATAAGTTTGCTGTGAAAATGATCGCCTGCACTTAGCATGTGAAGGCGGTATCTGGGAACTGTGGATGAACATCTTGTTAAAACATGAACATGTTGGAACACGGTGTAGTTCCGATTTTTTTTTTTTTTAAAAAAAACACCTGTGTGTAAATGCTGAGTATATCTTGCATGTGATGAAGAATCTCACTTAGCTTGAGAGTCTGCATCTCACAGCTGCAGGCTCTGGCTCCAAGTTGGACACCACCCACATGGGGACATAAGTATGGAGGGAGAAAATTTTAATAAACCCTAGGCAAGCTAGACAGAGTGCTATGAATTTTCCCTGTAGAGAATAAGAAAATGAGGGGATTATTTTAAGCAGTTCAACAACACTAATGCAGTGCTCTGTAAGATAGTAAGGCTCACTTGTGCCTGATAGTCTTAGTTCTGCACTGGGACTGGATGGACCAGAGGAGAGTGTGTCCGGGGGGTGGGGGGGGGGGACGACTAATCTTTCCATTAGTAAGGGACCAAAGGCAGAAGTGTATATCATTTATGGCTCTCCTTGTTAAACCACGTGAGAGAGCCCTGGAAATGGGAAGAGTGCAGAGTTGCCAACTCTTGTGACTTTTATTGTGAATCTTGTGATAATTTGGTGTTTTTCTTAAAGCCCCAGCTCCCAAATTCATTCCTAATGTGAGAATCTCAGTTTGCTCATTCTTGGTTTTTTTAAGTAAGTTTCTAACCTTCATGATTGTGAAGTAAAGCTTGAAAACATGCCGAGTGCACCTTTAAGGCTTAAAAGGTAGAAGGAAAACAAAAAGAACCACCAATTTTTTTCCCCCAGTAATTTTTAATCTAATCTCATGATATTTTAACGTTTAGGATTGTCAGTGCTGTCAATGCATCCCATCGTGCCTCCAGGTACCATGTCTTTTGCACGTAAAATGGCTCCCTAAGGGTCAGAGAATCACGTTAATCAGAAACATCTATTAAAATAATCCCTTCCTTCTTCCCCCTCCATCCTGCACAACCACCCAGCAGAATTCAGTGATGGTTTTGTAACATTTGTAGTATGATCTCAGTTCTCGGGCCATTATATAAGGAAAAATCATGACACCCTCAATCAGGTTTCACTAAATCCTTACTCGGACAAAGCTCCCAATGAAGATGAAGTTTACCAGGGGACGAACTAACTCGAATCTGATTAGGACTTCAGAATTTGGACAATGGTGTGAATAATAACCACACTACTCCATTTTGATTTTTGTTTTAAAGGAGTGTTTAACTGATAAGCGGGTCAGGGCTTATGAGAAACTTCTGAGGACCTGACTCTGATTGCATGCCAGGTTTACAGCAGTATTACTCAACTCATGTCAGAGGAATCGCTCCTGAACTAAACCTGTGTGAGAGCAGAATCAAGCCCTAAATAGTGTTCAGAAAAAGAAATATCCCACAAAAAATATCCCACATTGAATATGCACGTAGTCGCTGGCACTGAATTCTCTGTAGTAACAAATGAGAGGAGATATGGAAATGTTGGGCTGGAATATATCTGGGAAGAGGTGCAGTTATAAAATAAGATCTCTTCCCCCATCCTTACCTCCATATCAACCTCATTTGTGGGAAGTTGTCAGTGGCACCTGCCACCGGTGCTAAGAATCTAATTCATCAGCTTCACTGCAGATGGTGTCATCCACTGGGATTTCAGTTGGTTCATAATTAGTACCAGCATCCTCACTGAGGGGATGGAGGGAAACACTCCAACTGGTTTAGACTTTAAATGTAAGGTCCCCCTTCCACCACAAAAGTCATCTCTCCATTGCCTTTTCTTTCCGGAATCTAAATGTATAGCAGAAATATTTCCAACCACAAAAATCATCAATTGTCAGATTCAAAGGAAAATTCACTTTTGGCTAAAGTACTGTATGTTACTCAAAAATCAAGATGACGCTGCAGGGACCAGGCCTGTGGGGTGGCAAACGGTGACAGCTGCTTCTGTTTTGCTAATATTTCCGCCCCCCTGCCCAGTAGCCATGGCAGCAGCCATGGTGCAACACTGCTATTGCGGAGCACACAGCACAATCTTAATTAAATGTAAAAGCTGCGGGAGAGGAGTTTGCAGGACATGCTTTAGGTTTGTGTGGTTGATAGTGGGAAAAATCATCTCCAGGCATGTTGACCTCTTCGGAAAAGACAAGACTTACCCTTCATTTGTCCTTCCCATCCAAATCCCAGGCTCTAATGCATCCAGCTGAAGATAAATTCACTGGCTAGACTCCCTGATTTGTTTGCTGCACAGATGCTCAATCCTGTGTGAAGCCGGAATATCTGTGACAGTGTGAAATAAATGGGGAGAAAGGATTTTTAAAATCAAAGTTGTAAAAATAAATATGAAAATAAACAAAGATTCATGCAAGAGGCAAATTTCAGGGCACTGTAGAATGCATGCAATTACTAGGATTAGCTCCTAGTACAAGTATACAGGTCCTTAGGGGTCTGTTTCTCTCTCAACATACACACACAGATCCCATTAGTAACAATGGGAGCTAAGCACTCACATTAAGAGGAGACTGTAGCTCTAAGTTTGAATCCTTGTTACACTGCCCAGAAAATACAATGTGCAAAGAGAGAAAGTGTCAGACAAGCTATTTCATTTTTTAAGCGAAACAAAGTTTCATTCTTGTCAAGGAATGTTTTCATCCCCCTCCAAAACAAGAAAAAATATTAAAAACCTTAAACAGCTATTAAAAATATGTCCAGCTCTAAAAGGACAATAAGCCTTTGGATTAAAAAGCACTTTTACGTATGTAAATGATCACCTCTTTTGTCTCCCTGGCAGCATCTGTTTTCCTGACTGCTCAGCAGCTGGTGGATGCTGCCTCACATCAAGAAGGCCCTGAGCTCTCATTCAGACAGAGGGTGGGTGAGGAAAGAGGCACATACATGGTGAGGTTTTGCCAAGAAGATAAGGCCATTTCTTCAGCTGTCTCTGCTGCTGTAGTTTGTCACAGTGCCCAGGCAAACCAGTACTTTTACTTCTCAGTGCATGTACCATACAATGCATATCCAGAGGCTCATAACGGTCAGGTGCCCTTTCAATGTACGTGAGTCTTCTGCATGTCCTTAGGGGTCAGAGGGCATGTCTTAAAACACTACTGACATTTCAACTGAACCCATTAGCAGGCCCTTTTTCACTTACCTCCAGGCTTTCTGGCTCTTACATGGATTGTAGGGTGCCATGCTGTACAATGCTTTTGACTTCTGCTGGTGTGGATTTTCAGATGGGATTTTTTCAAAAGCGCTCGGCATTGATGTAGTTCTGCTCCCCTGTAAGTTAATGGCAAACCCAATATTGCAAAACCCAGGGGGTTCAAAAATCATGGGTCAGGCCCCCAAAATCATGAGATTGAGTTAAACATCATAAGTTCTTAAAAATAATAATTTGCAGGTATTTTGTGTTTGCCTTGGATTTTTGAGCCTCTAGGATTCATTTCACCTTTTCAAGCTTTACTCTGCAGCAATTAGGGCTAAAAACAACTCTTTTAAAAATGTAAGATAGGATTCTAACAACCATTCGACTCCACCCGAGGCTTAAGAAAAGCACCAGATATTGAGAGGCGTGATACAATTACAGCAGCTGGCAACATTGCATCAGTGAGCTGCATGTCTCCTTCATGCTGTATTCTGTGTTACAGAACAAGATGGTGCAGGTGCCAAATAATTACTGATCTGAATTTACCTCACTGAGTATGTCAAGTTGCATCACTTCAAGTAGCATGCCATCACCGACCTTCACTCCAAAGCAAGGAAACGTTATATCACAAACCAATGTCTTAAATTTCAAAAGATACTTTAGTGCTCTGAAAAGCAAAGGGTGTACTAATGAATGCTCACAAATGATTCACAGAGGGAGCATAGACTACAAAGGAGCAAAAAGGAAGCAAGGATCTACAGGCTGAGAGGCAAGTGTTACCATTTAACAAATGCAGACATTCTGTTTGGGTAGTTTCTGAATCTCTCAAACCCTGAAAGTCCCTTGAGGATGGAGGGCAAGCTCATACATAACCCCTCGTTTTCAAGCATAATACGGTTGGTACTCGTAGCTTTGTGATTTTATTCTAAACAGGAAGACTGGCTTCTCACCCTCTCCCCACCTCACGCCTCCGCTCCTTCACTGCTCATGATTTTCTTACATGGAACTGATTGAACCCTCTACTAGGAATGTCTGTTTTAGGCAGACTTAGCTCTCTTTTAGTTCGTGAACTGTCTGCAAAGAATTCTCTTTGCAGCCCTACCTTTCTATGATTCTATTCAGTATTCAAAATTATTTTACGAGTATTTTGATGAATAACAGATTCAAGCCGTGACTGGTGTGTGAACCAACAGACTAGTTTCCTCTTTAATTAGTTTGTTGCATCACCTCTCCTTTTTGTAGCTTGGTCTAAGACAGTGCCTTATCTTTATTACCTCAAAGGAGTATATCCAGGATAGTGAATTCCTCCCCATCATCTGCAGGGAACAGAAAGCACTAAAAGGGTCCAACACAGACCAAGTTGAAGCCTGGTTCTTTATATGGTGAGCTGCTTGCAAACAAGTTTTTAAGCTCTTACACTTTGGAACAACAACAAGTAACCTTCCTGTGTGAGGGATGTGAATGTTCAGCAGCTGCTCCAGAAATATATCTGCAAAACTGCATGTGGCTTTGGTTTCACTTGGATGCCCTTTTACAATGTCACTGACAGTCCTTAAATGAGGAAGAGCTTTTGAATATATTTCCATGGAATACTGCGATTCACATTCATAATTATTTCAAATCTGACTCATTGCTGGGCTCAAGAAGTTGGAATCCCAGGGCAATGTCTTTTGTAGAACTAGCAGGGGAAGCAGCCCACAGAAAGGGACAAGAACTTAGACAACTGTAAACAGAAGGCCGTCCGTTTGTATAATGGTAGTTTATAAATGAGGAGTGAACAACAATATTTGGAATAAACTCCTACTTTAAAAGCAAAATCTGCAGTATGAATGGTGACACTATGAAGGGTAAAAGAGACAAAATGTTCTTAATAAGGTTCAGAAGCATTCAACTAGTTTTATAAAGAAAGCACAAAGGGAAACTAGAAACCATAGTTGTCATTGAGAAGTGTATTGATCACATCCTTCAGGATAACACAAGAGTGGTTAAGACATAAACAAAGGATGCCACAGAAGGTTCTAAGAGGCTAACCTGCATTCTGAACTAGATATTCACTGAATGCAAAGCAATCTTAGAGATGGAATATTGTTTCTGTGGTGGTGAAATGTTTGTGAGAATTATATTGTCCCAGTTAGGGATGGTTGAACTGATGTGAATAGATAGAATAAGGTCCCTTCAGACCTTTGGCTGCATCTTGAACCCAACCTAGAATGAACAATTTCAGACGTTCTAAAAGGTAGATTAATGTTTTCCTCTATCCTTTTTCACTTTTGCTCTCCTCTGCCTTTCTGAGGTCTGGTTGTGGAAATAGCGATACAAATAACTGGAAGGAAGGCAGGTCTTAAGTGCTTAAGTCTGATATCACTTCCTGTATTATTGGTTTCACATAAGAGTGACTCCATTGCTTTAATTGGTATTATTCCTGATTTACAACAATGAAATCAGACTCATAATATTACAGCCTTGTCAGGAGCAGGAAGTAATGGAATCCTGGAGAGAAGTCTGTTCTTGTGGATATCTCCACACCAATTTTGCAGACCCAGGAGATTCATACCCTGTAAGCAATTAAACCAAATCACAACATTCCTTAAAGTTTGTCTCTCACTAGTCTCAGAAGGTGAAATCTGCCAGTTTGCAGAGAGCCTGTGCATGCATTTTTGCACTTTATGACAGCGCTCTGCACAGTGGTGAATTTTATCTAATGCTATCTATATTGCATAGCAAAGATGAGCCCAAACCAAACCGCCTGATCCAAACACACTGTGACAAAGCTCCAAGTTTGTACTTGTGGGTCCTGCGCTTCTGGCAGATTTAGGGGCCTCAGAAACTCATCTAGGCCCCAGAGTGACCTCCCTTTCTCAGTATAATTGGCAAGAGTCACCACCTAGTGAGTTACCTTCATCACAGGCCAGTATGGAAGGTGGAAAAAGTGGGGGAGCCCGGGCCCACCCTCTACTCCGGACTCCAGCCCAGGGACCCTAATAGTATCAGCTAAGATGGCTGACCTTTTAGGCACAAAACACAATTCAATTCCCTGGGCTACTTTCCCACAGCAGTCTCCGCTTCTTCAAACTCCACTTCACCCTTACCTCAGGGCCTCCGTCCTTCTGGATGATATGTTGTCCACCACTCAGTCTCACCAACAGCACAACCTCCTTCCACAGCTCCTGACACCCACAGCCCACCTGACTAACTGGGTGGTTTTTATCTGGATTCAGCCAGTCCCTGATTGGCTTCAGGTGTCCCAATTAGGCTAGCTGTTTCTACTCCTTTCTAGAAGGTTCTTAATTGGCCCCAGGTGTCTTGATTGGTCTGGAGTAGCCTTTGTTTGGCTATCCAGGGAACAAGGACCTGCACATCCTGAGGCTGATATACCTGCCTTCCAGCACTCTCCTATATCCTTCTGGTCTGACTCCGTCACAACACTTAAACTTTGGGGGGCTCAAAATCTGTACCTAGACAGAGATCTACATTTTGTGGCTTGGGACCCCCCCTCACTGATAAATAGTGACACTTGCTGTAACTAATCCAGGGGCGAGTGCTGCAGTTCTCCGTCATGTTAAGCAGCACTTACTCATTCAAATGCTTCACTTGAAGCCAATAGGAGTACTGTGTAACTGCTGTGCAACATGAGTAAGGATTGCAGAATTGGGCCTATAATGATTTGAGTGCCACATGACTCCTAAATAATTTCAGAAATAAAATTATATAATTGAATCCAATGTCAAATAACTATTTGGAGAAGGAATAGGCAACACCAAACAATCAGACTATAGCTACATGCCTATGAAATCCAGCTGTAGACTCCTTGTTATGACTGCTGTGCTCCAGAAACACTTGTTCACTTCTGAGGAGATTCTTAGTACTGGGAGGGAGTGGGGCAGGCAAAAATCTTTTAAGAGTTCAAAGAAACAGGAAACATTTTTGATTATTCTTGTAGTAAAGCAAGCTTTAAAAAGTGTCATGGGAATAGGTGACCCTCTGTCACACCTTATCCCTAAGTTAGACTTGGAAAAGAGAACATACACTCCACTTCCCAAAGGCAGGAAGTAAGCAAGTCATTAGACATTCTGCCCATGTCTCTTTTTTTCTTCACCCTTTGTCTTTTGCATTTACCTGTGGAGGATGCTGATTCCAGAAATGACAAAGATAAGATAAGTCAAAGCTCTTTCGGTTTCTCTGCAGATCGGAGGCACCCCTTGTTTTAAACCTAATGTCCCTGTTACTGTCTTCTTATCCAACTGTCTGTTGAGTCAAAAAGTTAGCTGAGGGTTGCATTTACGCTAATGACTGTTTTTTCCCCAGATTATGAAGCCTTTTCTTTCAGCATGACCAACAAAGCATGAATAAAAATAAACCTGATACTTTTTTCCTTTCATTTTTATTTCACTACTTTCAAAACTTATGAAAAAATAGTGTCATTCTGTTCCAGAAGAGCTTTTATACCGAGCTGACACTGTACATTTAAATATGTATTACTGCCTCTATCATTTGCATTTTAATGTTCCAAACCAATAATCATGAAGCCTTGTGTGAAAATGTAAAATGATGACTGGAAAAATTTTGGATCTGATTCTAAACCTCACTGAATTATACTTAAAGGTGGGTGGCAGCTCAGTGAATAGACACTTTAAGAAATTATTTAAATGAATTTAGTGCTTGAGAGAGACGCTGGTTTGAATGGCACTGCAGACTGAAGTACCCCTTTTACCACAGATCAATGGACATTTTCCTACAGTGTTGGTGCCCTGCCATTGTGTCTTAAACTCTGCTTTGAAAGACCCACCTCTAGGAGAGTGAAGATAATTCAGGCTCCATATTGGTTCATTACTTGGCCTCTCTGCTGACCAGCAGGTCTATTAGCGCCAGTATGTTGTTGGAATACTTGTGATGTAGATAACCATCCACTGAGAGCTGGCCTGAAACAAACTCATTTCACCCCAAAATATCAAATGATTAGCAGCAGAGCTGGTCACAAACTCTTTCATCAAAATATAATATTTAGTAATATAAAAAAAATCACACTATAGAAAGGACAAAATTCTCTTCTCGGTTCCATATGAAAAAACCTTTTTTCTAATAATCTGCTTTCCCTAGATGTACAAAACTTCCTTTAAGAGGTCAGGGCAGGGTAGTAGAGCTACTGTATAGGCCTTTTATACATGATGTAGCAATCCATGGTATTGGATAACTTTCCAAAAGTTCAACTTCCTCCTGCATTCCTGTTGAATATGCTGTGTCATTTTTAAAGGAATTTTGTTTGGAGGAAAACATGTTTCTGAAGTGGTTTCCCCAAGAATTGAAATTAAGAGGCAGTGTTTGAATTTATGGGGGAGGAAGGCATGAGGGCAGATTAGGGGTAAGGCCATGAGGGTGGGTTGTATGGCTCCATAGTAAAAACTGAAAAATATTTCATGACCGTTTTGTTAGATTTAACTCATGTTTTAAAATCATCACACAAATTAAAGTTGGCTACTATGATGCACTATATCTACGTTCTTCTTGGTTTCTTGTTATAATTTTGCACAACTCTGTTAATGAACTTCTTGAATGCAATGCATTCATCTTTGATGGCTTCTTGTGTGTCCTGTGCTTCCATTCCTTCAACTGATATGCTCATTGGTTCATTCACACGATCAGGCAGAAGGTGACTTCTTTCCGAACACAAAATTCTATTCAATGATGAAAAAGAACGCTCAACTGTAGTTGTTGTGACTGGGAGTAGCAAGAGATGAATTCCTACTTCTTTCATCCCAGGAAACAGCCTAAATATTGGGTCAAGCCACTAGTGATGATAAAAAAAGAATTTGAAGTCAAATCTTCATTCGTTCATCATATAATATTCCATTCTGTGTTCAAATTCTCTATTCTGTCCTGAGCTACATGGCAGCCCCTTAGCTGGTAGTGCCTCACTCCACTCAACTGTCTGTGTTTTATAGGACAGGAATCTGTCACGACCCTCAGTTTGAGAACTGCTGGACTAGATGATTTCCTGAGGTCCCTTCCAACCTTGATATTCCATGATTCCAGTCTCTGTTTGCCAGAAGCTGGGAGCAGACAACTGGGAATGAATCATTCAATGATTGCCTATTCTGTTCACTCCCTCTGAAGCAGCTGGCATTGGCCACTGTCGGTAGACAGGATACTGGGCTTGATGGACCTTTGGTCTGACTTAGTATGACCATTCTTATGCATCAGAATATTACACTACATTTAAATCTTTTTTATATGAGAGAGAGAGAGAGAGAGAAATCCAGTCTTCCAAAATTTCTTTGCAACCTATGCTTACATGTGAGATGTAAATAGGCATAAAGAATCCTTTTGTGGTTGTACAACTCAGGAGACCTGGTTTCTTTTCCTAAAGCAAATCATTTGATCTTTCCATACCATTGTTTCCTCTAATGCAAAATGGGAATGATAATACTTATCCACTTCACAGGATAATACCTACCTGCTTCCCATACTTGCTTACCTGTGAAACTAAATTAATCAATGTTTGTAAAGCACTTTGAGATCCTCCCCTAGGAAATGCTGTTCAAGTGTGAAGTATGGTCAGAGCCTGTAATTTAATATTTTTCTATTGAAAAATTACAGCTTTTTTGTACTTGTAATCTAAAAGATTGAATGCTTCATAGAAGGCTCACACTTGAGGATTTGGGGCTTGATTCAAAGCTCATTGAAGTCAATGGAAAGCCTCCTGCAGACTTCAGTGGGCTTTGGATAAGGCCCTATATGAGTGCATGTAGGCAATTACACCCCCAAGAGCAAAACGTGCAATTTAGACACACAATAATCTTTTTTGGATGTGCAATAGCCTGTTTTTGAACAGGCAAGTGAGTGCACATGCACCTGCCTTTTTGCATGCATGCATATTTTGCAAGCATCTTTTTTTTAAATATTGCCCCCAAATCTCTGAGTTTGTGTGGAACAGAAGTCTGTTTAATATAAGCCTGAAGTTATCAGATGTATTTTGAGGATAAAGGCATCCACGTAGAAGAGAGAATCTATAAGGAACCACAAAGCTGTAGGGCCTCAGCTGTGCACCATAAACTTCATACACTCTGAAATCTAATAGAGAAATAGGAAGTATAGGCTTATTTGCAACTCACGGGAAGGGAGGAAGAGTCATGGCCTCCCCAGCAGCAAAAGAGAAGAGAGAGAGAGTCAATCAGTTGAGAGAAATATTTTTAGACTTTCAGCACTCGTTCTACTGCAGACAGTGCAAAGGGTACAATAATCACAGCCTGTGTGTGCATGGGCTGGAAATAATCTCTGCATTTAGCTGACTGTGCTGATATTAAAAGAAAAATGAGCCTTGCTAACAATATGATCACACATTGTCCTAATAATTGTGGGTTTGCGTGTATGGCATGTGTGTGCTGCTAGCTTTCTTTTGTGGACAAACAGAACAAGGAGTTAATGAAAGAAGGTTCGGTGTAGGGGGAGCCTCACAGCTCTTTATTTGCTCCTCAATTTCGTTACTTCAAAGGACAGTGTCTGCTTCCATATGTCTGATCTGTATGTAAAAGTCAGTATGAAAATTATTAACTAGTGTTACCTTTTTGTTTCTTGCTGAGATGTATAATCTCTCTGAAGCTTTGGGGCCAAAATGTAAAGGGGCTGCTAATTTTGCAGTACCAGGTGTAAATTATGGGCCTGATTCTGGCATTCTTACTGGTATTGAAGAGTACTCCAATCCACAGAGTTTTAGGGGACAGAGGGAGGGTACTGTGGTGAAAAGTAATACTCAGCATGACTGACTAGTAGAGTCTTTCTTATATAATTTACATCTAATTGACAGCCCTAATATAAATGCTATTTTATGTGTCTGAACTTTTATATAAATGCAACATTTGGATATTCTATTTATATGGCTCGTGCAAAATTCTAGTTGTAAGAATAATTTCATACATATACCTTAATGCATGTTGCCAACTTTAATTAATACTAGCAGAATCCTAGTGAGTATCATTACACTTGCTGCAGGGGGATGATATTGTCCAGTGGATTTAGAAGACTCAGGAGATTTAGGTTCATTTCCAAGCTCTGACCTGTGACCATGGGCAAGTCACTACAAATCTCTGTGCCTCATTTTCCCCATCCATAAAGTGAGGATTACGATATTGATCTTCCTTTGTAAAGCACCGTGAGATTTATGGATCAGAAGAACTATGCAAAAGCTAAATATGTGTACAGTAACTCCTCACGTAAAGTCATCCCAATTAACATTGTTTTGTTGGTACGTTGCTGATCAGTTAGGGAATGTGCTCATTTGAAGTTGTGCAATGCTCCACTGTTATGTTGTTTGGTTGCCTGTTTTCTCCACAGCTGGCAGCCTCCCTACGCCCCACCCCAGCACCTCCCACTCGCTGACAGCTCCGCGGATCAGCACCTCTCCCCCTGCCTTCTGCCCATGGCAATCAGCTGGCTTGCAGCATTCAGAAGGCAGGGGAGGAAGGGGGGAGGAATGAGGATGCCGCGTGCGAAGTAAAGGGGTAGAAGTGGGGAATGGAGAAGATAAATAATATATAATGCCTTTATCTGGCACAAAAAAATTCCCTGGAACCTAACCCCCCCCCCACCATTTACATTAATTCTTATGGGGAAATTGGATTCACTTAACATCATTTCACCTAAAATCACATTTTTCAGGAACATAACTACAACGTTAAGTGAGCAGTTACTGTATTATTGATTTACAGACGGGTAAACTGAGGCACAGAGCAGCACAATGATTTGCCTCAAACCAGTGTCAAAGCCAAACTCCCAGTAGCCCAGTCTGGCTAACAGACTGCATTTCCTTTGGTTTCAAATAGTATTCATTTTATGTTCTCTTCCTTATTTCATTCTATTGGTGAGGAAGAGAACCTAACTACTTGTTTACTCTAAATATACAGAAAACACAGAGTATTTGGGTGCCAAACCATGGGAGATCTTTCTCCAACTCCTTACACTTGTGTTTATAAGATGGTTCAGTTTTAAACATACCGGGTCAAATTCTGTCCTAAGTCACAACCAAGTTAACTTCCAAGGGGTTCCACAGAGATGCTAGAAAGAAAGGAATTTGGTTTGCTAGAATTATGGCACATCAAATTTTGGGCAAGACAAAGGACACTGTAAACTGGTGAATATGAGTGAAGAGCGGAGATGTTGTTAGGCCTTTAGAACCTGGAATTGGGCCCAGTTCCCTGTTGTGAAAAGCTTTAAGGTGTTTGCCTCCCCCCATAAAAAGGGTAGATTTTAAAAATAAAGCCTAACAGGAATGGCAGAAGGTATGGGATAACATTAGGCAGGCAGCAGGTGGATAGAAGAGCAGAAAGACTGCATTAGGCAGGCAGCCGGTGAAAAAGAGAGGAAGGCAACTGCAGGTAGAGAGACCAGCAGGAGTTCATAATGCTTGAGTTACTGGAACTTACTTTTCCTTCAAATGTCACATATTTTTTATTGTTACCAGCAGCAGGGTGCCTGTTTCAACAGAACTGATTTTTCCAGTTGCCTCTTTATTTTTCTTCCTCCCTACAGACTGCAAAGGTCACAGCTGAAGAGTTCTAGCTTTGCTAATACGTTTCTGAGCTGATGGATCCCTCTAATCTGCTTTCTCTGTGTGGGCTTCTGCAGGGGACAGAACATTTAGCTTCTCTGTGCACGGGGATGGGAGAAACAGACTGTGGTGTCAGAGAGGGCAACATTTCTGAAGTTCAGCAGATTGATCGAGGTACAGTATGTTCAAGGTCACATTGAGGCATCCTCCCATCCCTGACAGCTTTTAAGTGGGAAGAAAAGCCAGCGGAGGTAAAAATGAAACATTGATATATGCTCAGCCCACGCAAGACTGTGATTGTTCAGTTCATTGTTAAAGCAGACGGGCATTCATTACTAGTTACTGGCTGTAACACCAGAAGGTCAGCATTGAACATATGGATTTATTAGAAATGCATGACTGTCAACTAAGTATAGGTTATGAAAAACTGCCTGTCACTTACGGAATGTTCCATGGAGTAATTAGAAGAATATGTTTTGTACATTAGTATGTCTTAGATGATGTGGGTCTGATTCTCCTCTCACTTGTGCTAGTGTAAATCCAGAGTATCTCCACTGTAGTGATGTGATGCTATAAGTGTGAAATCAATGTAAGCGAGAGGAGAATGGGGCCTTATATCTGAGGGGTTTTCTGCAATGGAAATTTGCAGACGACTGCAAGTTGCCACATGAATTTTCCATGCTCACTCTCCAGTGATTTGAAGTGATTCATTCTTCTTGTTGGCACAAACCCTTGGTCAATTGCGAAGAAACTGTGTGCCAAGTCGTAGTGTCATGTGAACATCTGTCTACTCACAAACAGCGAATACCTCAATTTGCAAAAAGCTGAAAAGCTTTATCTATTTCTAGTCTTCTCATACAAGTTGATTACGCAGAGGTATTCTCAGTTGCACCAACAAAATGCACTTGAAACCATCATTATAATATTTTATTATTTCGATTGTATTTAAAATCTTGTGTTACGATAGGGCTTCTGAAAGGTGCTCGGCTGACCGTGCTGGAAACAAATCCTCTATCCACGGAACTATAGTGCCTGAATCTGCAGCCCTTGCTCATGCTGGGTCTCAGGTAACTACCTCTCAGTATGAGTGAGCGTGACCCACTGAAACCTATAGTGAAGGCAATGAATGGCACTATAAACTTCCAACAACAATGTGCTTCAGGTCTGACTTGGTGGCAGTACTCCTAGGGCTAAGAACTAAGAGACTAACAAATTTATTTGGGCATAAGCTTTCATGGGCTAAAACCTACTTCATCAGATGCACAGAGTAGAATAAGACAGTAGGGATATATAGATATTTACAGAGAACCTGAAAAGATGGGGGTTCTCTCTCTCTCTCTCTGGGTGTGTATATATATATATAATATATATAACATATTCCTATTATCTGTTCCACTCTATGCATCTGATGAAGTGGGTTTTAGCCCACAAAAGCTTATGCCCAAATAAATTTGTTAGTCTCTAAGGTGCCACAAGTACTTCTCGTTCTTTTTGTGGCTACAGACTAACACAGCTACCTCTCTGCAACTTAAAACTTTGACTTTACCCTAGGCATACAAGGAGCATAATTTTTAACCATATACAAATAGAACTGATGGCTCTCTGAGCTTCCTTCTGAGAGTGCTGCGGTAACAGACTGAATTGACAACTCTGGTGCTGTATCTGGGACTCCCATCAGCGTACAGCTACAGGGATATGCTAATACTAGATTCTAGGGAGCTAACACAGAAACAAATCACCAGCATTTACTGAATGATTTCTATGTTCTATTTAGATATAACTGCAGTACAGCTATGGCAATAAATTACCATACGCAGTTACCCCACAAACAAGAAAATGGTAACAAACATATAGTTGTTGGCCAGATTCATCAAGATTCTGTGCCAACTTCTTTCTGATTAGGAAAGGAAATTGTCCTAGTTCTGCTACACAGCCACTGCTGCTGGAATTTCTGTGTACCTGCAAATATTTGATTGTAGAATTGTGGATGTACAATTTCTGTGAGAGTTTTGTCTCATTTTGTGACTGTGTCAGTATTACACTGCAAACTTCACTTCAAAATATGTTCAGAATAAGTTGCATTTGCATATTGAACAGTAGTTGCAGTATTGGAGTTATATTTGTCCAGTGTCTTCTGTATAGAATTGAAGTCCGAGTTAACTTTTTCCAGTAATGCTTTTATAGCCAGTATGAAGCTTGCTGATGAATTTACAGATACCCTACCCCCAGGTACATTATGTATAATTAAAGGTGTATTCAATTTTTATGTATCTGAAACCAAATTTTATTTGTGTTGGTTATTTTTCAGAAATAGCATAGAGTGTAGTTTTTATCCAGGTTTCCAGATGCCCTATATTGCAGTATGTTTCCAGCAAATGTAAATGCTTTTGTAGGTTGTCCTGACTGGGCAATAATATGACCAAACCCTCAGAATATTGTACAATAGATACTTTATCTTTACGTGGGAAGTGTGGATTTGGAGACAGTTTTATCCAGGTATTTATATGGCCTGGTATCCCCAAAGCATCCCAGTGCATCACAAACTTCAGTTAATTTATCCTCATAACATGTATGTTAACAGGGCCATCCCTAGCTATTCCAGGGCCCTACACAGCGCACCTGTGTGGGAGACAGGGCTGGCTTTGGGGGAAAAGGGGAACTGCCCCCCTCCAGCACTCACTGGCGGTGGGAAGTACAGTCCTCAGGGAAGTGGAGGAGGGGTTGGGGCAGAGCAGGGGTGGGAAGAGGTGGGGCTGGGGCAGAGCAGGGGCAGCGGTCATGGGGAAGAGGCGGAGCAGGGGCTAGAGCAGTACACAGCTGTGTAGGGCACCAGGGAATTTGGTGCCCCAAATTTCCTGGTGTCCTATGCAGCTGCATACTTTGCATATGAGTAGGGACAGCCCTGTCTGTGAAATAAGGATTATATTATTATTTCCATTTAACAGATGGGGACCTGAGGCATAGAGAGAGAGTGACTGGCTCAAGGTCACACAGGAGCTCTCTAGCACACCTGGGAATCAAAACCTGGTCTCCTGTGTCCCAGTCCAGAGTTTTATTTACTACAGCATTAGTCTTCCTTTGTTCCAGAATAGTCAGATAAGGTGAGCGAGGTAATCTCTTTTATTGGACCAACTTCTGTTGGTGATAAAAACAAGTGGGGGCAGAGGGGAGGAAGCAGTTGAAGTTATATATAACCCACTAACAACAACAACACCCCAGCTCTTCCTTTCCTCCCTATGACTAGAGAGGTGTTAACAGGCCACTTCACCTTCAGGGGCATTGAAATATGCACTAAATTACTTGTGCTAAACAATCTGTTCCACCTGGTAATTAGCTTTTTTCAGTTGCCTCATACAAGCCATACCAGTGGTGTTGCATCTTTTAGCCTTGGCACTCCAGTTATACTTTCTATTGCATTTAGCAGGGTACCCACATTTCCCACAGGTGGACTTCTGGAGATGGTATGCCTTGGATCTGCAGCGCCGGTACAAAGTGTGGGGCTTATTGCGCCGCTTACCAAATGACTATATTCCCTTAGTTGTCTTCCTCCAGGCTCCAGCACCAAAGAGTATTTAGCTGTGATACTGAGGCTATATCTATACTAGAGACCTTATAGCAGCACGGATGTACCTATGCAGCCATCCCGGTGTAAGATCTCATGTGTAGCCGCTCTATGCCAACAGGAGAGAACTCTCCTGCTGACATAATTAAACCACCCCCAATGAATGGTGGTAGCTATGACAGTGGGAGAAGCTCTCCGACCAATGTTGCGTTTTTTTTCAGGCCCCTGAGCGACATAAGTTGTACCAATATAAGTGGTGGCATAGGCATGGCCTGAGAGTACCTTTCCCAGACCTGAAGAAGAGCTGTGTGTAAGACTGAAAGCTGGTCTCTCTCCCCAAAATAAGTGAGTCCTCTAAGAGATATTCCCTCATTCAAATACCCTGGGACTGACACGGCTACAACAACACTGCATACAACACCAGAATAGTAGGAGAGGGACACAGACAAAGAGCGCAATGTAAAGAGTTTCAGCTTGGATTGCAGCTTATGTTGACCCAAAGAAGTTTTGGTGCAAGGGCTCATGAGATTGGCAGGTTCCTGCTGTACAACAGGACACAAGCAGAAACAGGTGATTTCTGTCAGCTCCTTCCAATTGTAAATGTAAGACAATAAGAAACATCAGGGAGTCACATTTCACAAGAGTTTGAAGACAGCAGGGGGTATAATTAACATTGAAATCACATCTGTGTCAAATTGAAAATTAGTAAAAATAAAGAAAACTCTCAGCTGTGCCACTTCTTAGATGAAAGGCAGCAAGTCTACTGTGCCTATTTTTGTATTAAAATTGTTTTCTTACTACTTGTAAGATTTCAGTGAAGCACCAGTGAAAATAGACAATCCATCTATTCATCCCTCTCAGGGTATGTTTCCACCATTTGCTGTTCATGTTTGTAAGAACGGTCCTGACTCTGGCTGGATGTGTAGCTATTTTTGGATGATCATCTTTCAGCAGTAGCCAAAATGTCTTTTTACCATTTGCCAGGAGGTTATGATCTTTTTTATGATTAGCCGATGAAGAAGTGAATCCCACCTTAAGGAAATGCATAGGGAATGCTGGGATCTGCACAATCCCAGTGTTTTCAAATATTGGGCTCCCACCTCTGCAACTTCAGTAGACTGAATAGAGGTAGCATAGATATATTTAATTGGCTTCAGGGAGAGGCAGTGTGGCCAAGTGGATAGAGCACTGGAAGTTAAATGGCCTGGGTTCTGTTTCTGGCTCTGTCAGTGGCCTGCTGGTGACTTTGGAAAAGTCACTTTAGGTCTGTGCCTCAGTTTCCCCGTCTGTAAAATGGGGATGATAATACCTCCTTGGTAAACTGCTTACAGATCTAGTGATGTAAAATGCTATACAAGTATTATTATTATTATTTATTGAGATGGTACATATGTAAATAAGATGCTAATTAAGCCCCAGATAGAAGTTTAGTTATTAATTTTGTTGATGATGCCTAAGAGGGCCTGGAATTAAGATTACTCATTCATAGCTGTGCTTGCTCAACAGAGCAAAAGAAGTAAAAAGTGTTTATAATTAATTTTTGATATTGAAATGAACAGATTGGAGTGTGGATACATAGAGCAGATCTACTGAGTACAAAAATGCTGTTTGTATTGTGGTAAACCCAGAGCAGACTGCTGCCAGAGGGGTTGGTGGTAAGGGAGTTAACTGCAGGTTAATTGGGTTCAGCTGAGTAAGGCTGCCAGTGGCAAGCAGGATCAGCTGAGCCCAATTAAAAGGCTGCCACAGTCCTTTTTAAACCCACCCTGGCTAGGAAATGGGGGGGGAGAGAGAGAGGGAGTGAGTGAGACTGCCAGCAGGTTGGGGGCAGCAGGACAGGGAGCATCTCAGAAGGGAAAATCTGCCCTTGGGCTTTCTAGGCAGCCTGCCTAGAGAGCCCTTGGCTCACCAGAGCAGAAAAGACTTAAGCCAGTGAGCCAGAGAAGGCATTTTGCCACAGTATATATACACATTTCCAATTAGAATCCCATTTTAATGAAATACTTATATTATTTTCTGTCCCCCTTTTCTAAATTCTCTCTCTCAGTTGAGAGAATGTGTCATCTTCCGATCCGTATTAAAGTCAAGGCTGTGGCAGAGTTGGCCCACTTTGATTATATAGATAGGAGTCTAGCCAGGCACTCTCCTTAATAGAGAAAAGCCAGCTAACATTTTGGGATGCATTTTTAAAAGTGACCTCTACATTTGTGTGTCCAAGTTTTTACACTTATGGTTCAGGTGATCAAAACCTGGGTGTGTACTCACACCCATAACACCATTAAAAGAAAAAAAAATATGATGTCATGGTATATAATTGAATAGTGTTTGCTAGCATAAAAGTGGTGTGATGCTGGCAGATCAGGTGTCACCTCATGCCAAGTTCCCTAGGTCCCAACTGAACAATGACAAATACAGAGCTGTCAACCAATCTGGCTCACTTGTGTGTTGTTAACATTGTTGAAATAGAAGGTAAATTTATCAGAATGTGTTCAGATTTTATGAAACACTTGTAGAAGGCTGCATTCAAAGCATACCATTAAAATAGAAGTGACTTCCCCCCCCCCAATTTCCCCTTGCTATAATTAGAATTGCCCATGCTTCCCTGTTAAAGAGTTAACAATATCACTGACCTGCTGCAAAATGCAGCAGGGTTAGGGACCACAGCCTCCTTCCTGCTCCTGGACTCAGCTTCTCCCAGCTCACACAGGGCATGTGATCTTCTGCAAAGCAGCTGCCCTGACTGCTTGCCCTCTGGGCATCTGACCCCAGCAACAGGGAACCTATTAGAACAGAATCAAAACTACCACACCCAATTCCAGAAGCTTCTGGATGTGGAGTGCTTAATCTCCCTAACAGTAACCATTTACTTTCAAAAGATTATTTATTTGAAGCTCATCCAAGTCTTGGATCTCTATCAATATTGACACAAATATAATTTCAGTGATATTAAAACATGTTTACACTAAAAAACCCCCACCAATGACCCAGACACAACTCACTTCTGCCACCTCGCAATGGGTCTCTTAAAAAGATATCTCCCTATTAGGCACATGGATTACAATGGTATAAATTTCACATCCTTCAGGCTGACCTGCTCATCCTGACTTAACTTCACACATTATGGTCTTCCTGATTCTGATTGCTCTTACACCAATTCGTACTGGTGTAGCTTCACTGATTTCAGTGGAACTTCTACTGATTTGCATGAGGTTAAAAATGTAAAATTAGGGTCACAGACTTGCCTCTGGATTTGGTTTACTGTATCATTAGTTCATCTCTAGAAACTGTGTACATGTGTGTAATTGTGAAATCTTTATATACACAACACTCACATATACCCATATTAAAGTGGAGTTAATTTACCAGATTATCTCACGGCTGATTTGAGAAAATTTGCATTCCTCCCTGAACCATCT
The DNA here is from genome assembly GCA_007922305.1 of Dermatemys mawii. Lineage (NCBI taxonomy): Eukaryota > Metazoa > Chordata > Testudines > Dermatemydidae > Dermatemys > Dermatemys mawii. The sequence continues at coordinate 9,270,638 of ML677386.1, read as the reverse complement.
GGTTAACAAAACTGTACATTGTTTCTGCGGAACAAAAATTAAATGGACTAGAGATGGTTACAAAAATTGTGCCTACAATTAATGGGGGATGGTTGTTAGCAAATGCAGAAGCACTTGAGGATATTAGCACTCACATAAATCATTAAGAGAAATAATTAAGTTTTCTATTGCAGCAAACATTCTAAATCTCTCAGGTATTGAAGAATAATGTGCAATTCAACATATTTTTCTTGTTTCAGAACATATTATTTATTCTTGCTTACCCAGATATTATGTAAAAAAGCAATCATTTGAAATCTGTAAGTGAACAATGAATCATGACTCAAATGAGATGGAAAAACAATCTGCTGCCACTGAGAGTGTTTTCTCCAAATATTACTTTTTTTTTCAAAAGAGAAATTTCTCCAGATCCAGCAATAGCATGTTTTGCAGCTAAATGGGTTAATTTGCATATTGCAGCATACTAAAAATAAAACAATCTCGAGGGCTGCATTCCTTTACAATATCTTTTTGGTTTTTCATTTGTTTTCTTTCTTCAGAATGCTTTTTCCTTCTCTCTGCCCAATAAGGAGAGTGTACTCTCTCCTGGTTTTTCAGGATCATGTGCCTGTCATTTGGTTCCACCTGCTTTCCCTTATGCTGAAAGATCTTTGTGATAGAGGGAAAGAGACTAGATGGACTCTTCAGTAATGTGTAAGTGACCAAGGTGCACAAGTTAAACTGAAATTCAGTGGTACTAATATTCCTAAATCTCTTTGGTGCTCTTGAAAATCCATCAGTAGTGAACAATTTACACTGATGAATATCTAACAGGTTCTAGACGTTTAAAATGTTGTCCCCTATTTGTTTGTTACAAATCTAGAAATTGCATTTTGTCACTGCTCTAAAAGACGACTACTCACAGAATTGCACACATGGATTTTTAAATTCAGTGCAAATG